>CAJVPY010005878.1:0-11031 GCA_910591965.1 Dentiscutata erythropus | reverse complement strand
TGTCCGAAGGACACTACTGGGTATGTCAATAGTACACCCGATGTCCGTGTGTTAACAAATTCTGAAGCCTGATTGGCAAGATCAGGTGTAACGTAAAAGATTTAAAAAAAACAACCGAACCTGTTTATTGGCTAGATCAGGCGTAATATAAAAAACAAACTGCCACGTTTATTATTATAGTCAGTATAAATTAAATTTAAAATTTATATTTGGTCCTTCGGACTTTGAATGGTTTCCATTTACCTAGTTTATAAATGTTCATGACAGAAAATTATACAGATAATGTGGATAAGAAGCAGACCAATAAATAATCGCTAAACTTAGAAACTAAGGGTGCTCTCAATGTGATTAGTTAGCTACTGTAATTTGGCTGAAGATTCATAACGCGAATGCGGATAATAAAATTTTAGTCAAACAGAACAAGTCTATGACAAAAAAGGTAGTTCAACCTTTTTTTATTCACCGCAATAATGAACCTACTTCCGGTTAACCTACTTTTCGCCAATTAAAAATTGAGCTTCGACCTTTTAATTTATATGCTTGAGAGAACCTTAAATAAATATAAATAAAAATTTAAACGAGAAATTAATTAATTAATGTATTGATTAATAACGTTCAATTGATTAAATAAGAAAAGGTTCTGAAGCACTTAATTGAAATATCATGTGAAAACTCGCATCCCCGAACACAATTTTCTTCATCCATCACCTGACATTATATGACGGAGAGTTTTGTAAACCAATTCCAACCTATTAGAGAATTTTTAGAGCTGTTGAAGTTTGTATGGCTTATTTAAATACTACATTGATTTATAAAATAAAATCGTAATATACAAATGTAAGATTTATAATTTTTATTGATCACTTAAATATTTAGTTAATTTAAAATTAGTTATTAAATTATCCATTTTAAAGCTTCTAATTATTTGATTTATTAAAAATTTTAATTTTAAAACACTTATTTAGATAGATTTACATTATTTTACTAATAATCATTTTATAGATCTTTTAGTTTATAATTTATAAGCAAATTTATTTGTTATTTTATAGATAACAATTTACAAACAAGTATTACAAACAGTTTATTTCACTAATAAATATAATTAATTTTATAGTGCACATGTATTTTATAGTATTATAAAAATTTAAAGAGCACTAATTTTTAAAATTATTCACATAAATTAAGTGTACAATGTGTACAATATTCATATGTTTTTGAGGCGAGATTTTATACACTGTCTACAATCCATAAAACCCAAACTTTATACAAAATCAAAATTTTTTTCTTATTACTTTTTTTTACTATATATATATATATATATGTAAACATAATATATTATACGTATTAAATTTTAAATATTGTAGTAAATTTTTAAATAAATTTTTAAATAAATTTTTAACTACTATATAATTACAAATAAAATATATAGTATATATATTATAGCGAGCTGTAACAAATAATATTTTCAAGCTTCTACTAAAAAAATATATTTACAAAAAAAAATAATAATGATTTTTTTTATTTATGTTTTAACCCTAAATTTCTTATTGCAAACATCGCTAACAAGCTTATTCTGCTTCAAAAACCAAATTTGGAATTCCGATCTCTAAAAAAAAAACTAGCTATTTTGTTAGTAACTACTTTTTTTAATTTAGAAAGTTGCGTCTAATCTAACTTCTCAAATAGGAGATTATAAAAAATTAATTTTAGAGTTAACTTTCTAGCACTTGAAATGATATTTGTGACAATTTTTTGTTTGTATCCTTAAAAAGTACTTTAAAGTAAGTTAACCGGGTAATTGATTTACATCAGCCAATCAAACGAATTTCTGTCTGTGACATAAGAACACCCAGGGAAATTAACCGAAAAATAAACTTCGAACTACCTTAGTAAAATGCTATCTTTTATTATTGCATTAATAAACCTGACAATCAAGAATTATTATTTATGTATGACACATCAATCTACTTTACAAGTGTTACCGTTATATATCGCTGATTAAATTTTTCAAGGGTTGAATCCAATAAATAATGCTAACAAATTCAAAGCTTTTCTCTCGATGACATAAAATGATAAACTGTTTATATTTTTCATATATGCTGCAAATGGTTAATAGAATTTATTATAAAAAATATACTGTAATACGCAGATAACGTTTTTCATAAAGTTGTATTTATGTGTCTAATCCAAGGCCTCATTTACATGTAGCATCATGAAAATGCTTTTTCTAGATCTTGCCGAGGTCTTTCCATGTTTTCCTATCGTTATTTAAATTTCGCCTTTCCTCAGGGAGTACCTCGCAAATAAGTATTATTTAACTATCGGTATTTAAAAGTTAATAACAAATTGCGGGTAATTTTTAAAACAGGTAACCCAGTGATATATATTCGAGATCATCGATTTCATTATTACATAATATATTTTTTTTAAACAAGATTTGGCGGTGAAAATAAAGATAACATGCTGCTTAAAATAAAATAGGACTCTAGAATAATTGTATGGTTGCAGCAGTTTTAGTGTAACCAATTTATGAATATGTATTCTATTATCCGTATATTTAAATGACATATAGGTAATAAAATTTTCTCTGTTTAGTATTAATTATTATATTGGCCAAATATACTCTTATTTAATTTGTTCTCGTTTCATTGATTTAATCATTTCTATAACGATTGAGATATTTATTTTTTATTATAAATTCGATTTTTTTGTTTTTGAATACTATGTTTATCAATTAAAAATATGAATTTACCGATTAAAATATTTAATAAATTAATCGCTCATTGTTTAATTTCTTATTTGTGTAGTACATCAAATAAAACTCGCATCATTATAATTTCGTCAATACCTAAAATATGCGTATGCATTTGAATTTGATCTGATGCAAATTTTGATCTGATGCAAAATTTGATCTGATGAAAATTTTGATCTGATGCAATACACTTGGATTAATTTTAATAACAGTCTAATTCGGGCCATAATTCGAAATAACTCCCATGGGTGTTATTTTGATATTTATTATTACCCTTAAAATTTGTATAATAATATGAAAATTGGTAAAATACGTAAAAGCAATAGAGGCAACCAGAAAATTTCCGGGTGATGTTATATGCCTTTTTTCCGTCAGTGGATCTTTTTGATCGGAATTTAAATGCGAGCTTATAAACCACAGTCGGAATAGATTATTTAAAAAAACGGAAAATTTCCGTCAGTTGAAAAATCGAGCCGGAAATTGTCACATGCAATCTGAAATCACCGATATTTTACAATAAGTTCGTATCCTGCAATCAGGTTAATGTTTAATAAACAACTTATAATCGATAAATATTCTTTGAGCACCAATTAAGTCTTTATTTGATTATAATAATAATTGATAATAATTGAGCATCACTACAGTTATTTCAAATCACAATAACAACGATACTTGAACAAGTATGATACAGGATTAGTTCACTTCGAAAATAAGCAGGAGTTTAAAAAACCCTAGTTCTATTTTGAAATTCTGATTTATTTGTTTCAAAATAAGTCTATAAAATCTTTTTTTTTATGATGATAATATCATAAAATGGTTCGAATTTCGAAATTCAAAACGCAATCCGGAGATTTGTAGAACTTAAATCTTCTAAATTTACAAAATCCAATTTTATGAATAATGCCAAGAGAAAATGAGTTTCTGAAGATATTCTTGGCATTACTCATTTTCCATTATTAGAATCGTACTATATTCTAGTATTGCGTAGCATGATTTGTAAAATTGGATCTAGTAAATTTAAAGGATTTAAATTCAGCAAATCCATCGAAATGAGAAATAAGATTTTTTTAAACTCCCACTTATTATCAAAATAAGTTAGTTCCGAATCAACTATTATATGGGTTTCAAAATTAAAAGCAGAGAATCTTTTTTTATTTTATCCGATTTATAATTCAATATAGGAAAAATGCTATTGAAAAAAAAATCCTACTTATTTTCGAAATGTGCTACTTATTTGTTAATTTTGAAATTCCGTTATCATCATATAATAAAAATAGGAATTTGAAATGGCCTTTATAAGCCATCATTGTACTATTGATTTTACATAATTGTTCTGGAATTACGTCATTAATCTAGGAAGGACCTAAATACAGAAATATAACAATCATTTATCAATCAAGGTATTACTAACAAGCTATTCACCTCTCACTTAATTTCTTTTAATCACGTTGAGTATAATTGATATATTTAAGTTGATGCTTGGATCTGGATAATCTGGGTATCCATTTATCACATCTGTGTAGCCCACATTCTTTAATCAATTACATATTTGTAATCCGTTTTTGAACTAACGCTAAATAAATCGGATGTCGTTTAGTTATCCGAATAGCTCCATTATCCATTTTAATCAATAATCCGAATATCTGTAATATCTTTTCTAAGCCTATACACTAATCTTAATTTAGATAAGTAACTACAAATTTTATTTAGATTCCGTTACAACTTAATGTACAACAGATAAGAAAAAAAAGAAAATCAAAAATAAATAAATCTTGATTGGGTAAAAAATATATATATATACTTTTTATATTTAAAAATGCGTAGTATGATAGAATTGTAAAAATTCTTTTCTAGAATTCTATCAGGGATATAAGTTATAAAAACAAAAATAAAAACTCTCATGTTACAAATAAAATTTGCTCATATTAGAGCTACACAGGAAAAACCTACAAGTAAAGATTAACGTTATCAACAATAATATAATTTATTATATATATTAGTGATACAGTAACATTAATTTTTATTTACAAGGAGGCGCAGATCCTGATAAGCCCATTAGCATCAGCCTAACTTTTACTTTTACAAATATCCGGTAATTAATCCGGATAACTCAATCCAAAAAATTCTTTTCAATGAATTTTTTAATTGAATAGATTTAGTCTATAATATATTATATATATAGCTATTTATTAATCGAGGTATTTAAGACATGCTTTCAAATTTACTACATTTGTAAGCTCATTATGTATCGATATAATCATGAGACATTCTTATAAAAGGTAATATTTGAAATTAAGCTACATAGTAGATTAATTAAAAATTAACGTACATATGTATATAGTTTTAAAATTGTAAAGTACGTTATATTCTAATCGTATGACTTTATCGATTGTAAATTTGTGCAAAAGTAAGGTAAAAATAACAAAATAAGTAAATAAATAAAACAAGAAATGATAATTCTTGAAAATGCAAAGAGCATTTTCTTTACTATAATGACGAACCATCACTTGATAGCAGATAAGTTATTCCATACTTTGGTCTGAATCATGTTGATCATGACCAAAGTTATTTTAATGTCGGCTGAATTAAACGATTAACATGGTGAAACATTTAATGACATATAATTTTAGAAAAATACTATTTTCATTTTAGCCTATCAGCATTAAAATCTAAATCCTCTGATTTTAATTTAAATATTAAGAACATATTGACATAATCGTTTAAAATAAGTGAAAGAAGCGAAAGTTAATATTAATGAGGCAACCTTTTTGTCATGCAAGGACATGGTAACGATGTCTAGCATGAATTTTTTCCCGGAAATAAAAAATTAGGTTTGCAAGATTCGGATAAATACGTATCGGCACAATTATAAATTACATGATATAATTAACCAATCAAAACACAAAATTATGATTATTCAGAAACAAATTAAACTAAATAAACTTGAACCAGTGAGTGGATAAGTTATTATAGCTTTAAAACCGTTATTTAAATGATCAGCGATTTAATTATAAATATGGGGTAATTATTATCCGATCTATAATATCTATAATATCTATAATATCTATAATCACACGACACGCTATATCAATATATACCAGTATTGGTTATACAATACATACGTAACAAAAAAAAACAATTGTTTCTATAATATTGTAACCAACTCTAAACTGTTCTAAACTATTCTAAACTATTATAAGCTATTATAAGCTATTATAAGCAAAATTTGAATTTACGTTGCTTTTTTTTTTACTTGTAACAAATATGTTAATCTTAATAACAACAGACCAGTAGAATTTAACTAGGGATGTGCAAATTATGCACGAACCATAAGTATATTATTTCTGATCATTACGAATTTATGATAACTAAGAGAATTATTCCAAAATTCTATTCCAATAATTCGTCAATTTTTCAGGATAATGGATTATCGGGATTTTCAATTCTCTGGTTTTGGTCGTAAATCAAAATGTTAAGTAAAATACATATACACGATATAATATTAGCATATTAGATAATTGCTAGCAATCATATGAACAGGATGATTAATCAGTTTTTCCCTCATGATTAAGAAGAGCGTTTCAAAAAGGGAATGATTTTTATCAATTTAACAAAAGACAATATTAACCGATTATGCAATTGAATTCTATTTTAATAATATATAATAATAATAAAAAAAACAGTTTTAAATGACAAAATAGCGTTCAATTAGATTGTCTCTGTCTCATTTCAACTAATTTTTTATAATGGATGAAAGCTTTATATTCATCTTTTTCAACCCCTATACCGTTTAAATAACAATTACTTAAACTATAAATTCCATCTGCATGTCCCATTTCTGCCGATTTTTGAAAACAAATAAATGCTTTATGCTTATCCTCTTCAACTCCGATCCCATTTTTATAACAATGCCCAAGACTATTCATTCCAGCTGAATCTCCCATTTCGGCTGATTTTTGATAATGAATAAATGCCATATCTTCATCCTTTTCAACACCAATTCCATTTAGGTAACAGTAACCAAGATTGTTCATTCCGGTGGAATTTCCCATATTTGCGGATTTTTGAAAATGATTAAATGCTTGATAATCGTTTTTATCAATTCCAATTCCATTTTGATAACAAAAGCCAACTTGAGATATTCCACCTGCATTTCCCATCTCTGCTGATTTTTTATAATAATTAAACGCTTTACGTTTATCCATTTGAACTCCTATTCCATTTTCATAACAACGTCCAAGATCAAATATTCCGATAGGATGTCCCATTTTTGCTGATTCTTTACTATAAAGAAAAGCTTTATTTTCATCTTTCTTAACTCCGATTCCACATTGATAACAATAACTAAGTCCACTTATTCCATAAGAATTTTTCATATCGGCTGATTTTTGAAAATAATAGAATGCTTTATGCTCATCCTTTTTAACTCCAATTCCAAATTGATAACAATATCCAAGATTATTCATTCCTGTGGAATTTTCCATCTCTGCTAACTTTTGATAATGAAGAAATGTTTTACGTTCATCTTTTTTAACCCATCTTCCCAAATAATAGCAAAATGCAATAATATTTTGAATTTTTGGGTTAGTTTTATTATTTAAACACCAATTAATTAATTCTTCTGGTTTTATTTTCTTGCTTGATAAAAATTGATCCATTAAATTTAATACTGATGCGGCATAATTTCCTTTCATTTCTTCATCATCATAAAGATTACATAATTCTTCAATCGTTTGATTCAAAAAATCTCTAGATCTATCAGTAAATAAAAATGAATATGAAGGATTTAAAGTATTGTTACTTTGCTCCTCTGAATATTTGAATATATATTTATCAAGAGGTTTATTGTTAATATCTGTAAATCTTGATTCATTAAACATTTTTTTTTTTGTTTCTTTAGAATATACAAGAAAAAAAAAAAATAGATAAAACAAACGTTGTTGTGTGTGAGTACGTACGTACGTATGTAGGTGTCAAAGTATATTTATTATAAATTGATCACCAATCATTAGAGCACGTTTTTTAATCTATATGTAAATTCATGCATATCGATATTTAAATTTTTATCATTATTATCACCTTTATGCGGATCTTTGTGTTACGTATCACTATAATATGAATTGATAAAATAAATGTTTGTTATCGTGTCCTCCTAACAATATTGTGGAATACAGAAGTAACGTAATTTTAATTTACGTACTGTACAGTACAGCAGTACGTACGTATGTACGTATGTACGTACGAGGTCACACTTTTATTACGAACATGTTCGTTTCAAATTAACAGCAATAAATTTAATAAACATGAAGTAACAATAATGTGTAGAATATAATTATGAAATTCATGAATAAAAATTTGTCATAAATATTTGTTTTATAAGCTTTCGCATTACCATTGGTACGGACGTGCGTGTGTGTGTGTAGAGATGTTAATCGGCTCAATATCCGTATCTAATGTATCTGATATATCTGATATGTTTGTATATTATAATTAATGAATAGATTAGAATCATAAACTCCCTTATCTGTACGTATTCATGCTCAGTTAAGCACCAATAATTAATATATTAACATACAGCCGTAGAACATTTTGAAACAGAGTAATTTTACGGTTATTAATAGGTATTAATTGAGAGAACCTTTTTTCTTAACGAATTTATAATTCACAAGACAGTCATTTCGCCAACAATCTGCTTCTAAACTACACTAACTAAATCAGGTCAACCCAACCCAAATCGGGCCGACTTTGTCGCCGAAATAGGCCATCAGTGAAACTGGTTTATGCCTATATTGTGATATGTCTTGAATTTTACAAGAATTTATAGATTTTTGTTCCTATCGCAATACTGTACTAACATTACCTCATACTCTAAATATACCTACTATGATTAGGTATATTTGGAAAATGTCTAGTCATACTCGAATATTTTATGCATAATGTATAATTTTTTCATGGGATGTCTTGTATTACAATATTTTACATTCTACAGTAGGTGACACCCGCTAAAATGTCGCATAATTATATGTTGCATAATATATTGACAAATATATTATTATATATATATTATTATATTATATATATATTATTACGTACTATATCAAATATATCAAATTCACGGATCATTAACCTGAGCCTTGTTTGTACATACATGCATACATGCATACATACATATATACGTAAGTATGTTGTTTCACCTTTGTGGTACCACGTGATGATTAGTTTATGTGACGTTTAATACAAAAGATCTTCATCTTTCTAAGCACAGGGGTTATTGCGATAATAAACAAATATGAAAAAATGAAGAAAAACAATCATAACACCATAAAGAAAATCAAAAAAAAAAAACCAATAATAATTTATCGGCGACACCAAAATTTAATAGGTATAAGGTTTAAAGTTAAAGTTAGGCATGTTTACATGTCGGATTTAATCCCTGACAAATTTTTACGTAATTGAAGTACGTAAGATTCTCAGCAGAAGGTTTTTTTTTACGCAAAAAAATAAATAATTGATCGCAATTGGTGTTCTGGTCTTTTCGATAGAGATGTGTCACTTTGATAAGTATGTTGATAAATATGTATGTATGTACTGTACGTACATATGGTGCGTATGTACGTAAGTGCTTCATTTTTCCATAGCTGACAATAAATTTTAGTGTTATCAATTATATGTTCTCTGAAAAAAAGTAAAAAGATGCAATTTTTTTATATTTCTTTATTAATGAACTTATAAATACATATTAGAACAAATTTTATTTTTAAAAGTATCGGTATAGCGATAGTATTTTAAACTGTTCAAAAATAGTGTTCTCATTAGAAATTTGTGCTCTGATTGTTATGTAATTGTGCTCCTAAAATGACTAGAATATTGATCGTCTTCTTGCATAGGTAAAGACCAATACTGTACGGTCAAATTTTAAAGGTTTAATTTAGTGACACAAAATCCCATTAGTATATTTTTAGAACGCATAAGTTTGGTTCATTGATAGAATTCAACTTTGCATAATTTTTAATTTTATATTATAAGTTATATCTGACAAAAAAAAAAAAAAATCGAGTTTGAAATTCTGAATTTAGGGCTTACAGATTTGTTTAGCATGACTGGATCTAGACCAAGCCCTATCCAATCATAAAATCATAAATTTTGTTAGTTTTTGAACTTGAATTGAACCTGAATTTATAATGCTCAAACTTAAACTATATGTAATTTCATGATTATCATTATGAAAATTTATTAAAAATTATATAATAGTTACATATTATGAGTCATGATAAAGTGAAAAAAATATTGGTAATAAATTACGGGTGTACAGTAGATCAATTGAACACTGTGGTCCAAATCCATTTTACAGATATTTGTTATTTTCTGATATACCCCGTATTATTTACCAACATTTTTTTTTTACCTACGTACTATACAATAACATTATATTCATCTTGCGGTTGTTACTATCTATATCCAGTAATCTAGTGTGTTTGGATTCGTTGAACAAATCCGTCGGATGATCCGATGAATATCCGACTATTTTAATCCGGATATTTTTTCGGAGATCCACTGGATCATCCACAATTAGTGCCGCGCTGAAGTGATTGCCTATTCGTAACGGTAATAGTAATAAAGCATTTTGATAAATACAGTGACGTCATAACAAATTTTTTTTCGGGTGAATGATTTACTTTATACTTCATTAATATTATCCTGTAAAACTCTTGTGTGCGAATAAATTTTGACAACGGAAACAGAAGAAACAAATAGCGAGCTTTTAGTGTAGGAAAATTAGACTTACAGCAATTTATAAATAAAGAATTCTTTGTATAAATTAACGTTTCGCCAAAATGTATATATGTTATAAGTCATTCTCGTTATAATGAGATAGATGATCGATTCTATTAGTGAATTTTTTTAAAATTCCAATATATTTAGAATTTTATTGGTAAATTCACCATATCAGAAAATTTTATATAAATTGGTTTTAAGTCTGACTTCACAACAACTATTCTTCGCTATATTGAGAGTACACAATTACGAGAGTGGCTTACATATATATATATGTATATTTGTAGATATTCATTTCAATAAAAAAATCACAATATATTCACCGAATACAACAGGTTTTATCGAATAGTTTATGACCGGGTGTAAAAATCCAGCGGATTGAGTTAAAAAATATAATCTCGAGCTTTTGTTTTTCTTTAAGCAGCTTTACCGTATAGTTCCGAAATTAAGCACCCCCCGAAATTAAGCACCATCAAATTTTATGTAATATCCGAAAATAAGCA
>CAJVPY010005877.1:0-11036 GCA_910591965.1 Dentiscutata erythropus | reverse complement strand
TGTAATTATTTTTAATTTGGGCCCTTATCCGTAATTATTTTCACTTTTCAGGCCCTTATTTGTAAATTCCCCTATTTATTATAGTTTGATTAAAGGTTAAGAGATGGGTTGCATTTATTACGTTCATATTAAGGTATCGATTATTTGCTTTAAATACTTCGATTGAAATTAAAGTGGCTATTTTTTAGATCGAGATAATTGTTTATTATGTAAAAAATGTAAATGTAATGCTTAAATTTTTGGATAAAAAGATGGTTTGTAGCTCTCTGATCTGCTCATCGAAATGACAGTTAATTTAATAATTTCCGACTAATTAAATTTATCTCCGATTCATTAAATGAGGTACTTGAAAATACACTTATTCTCTAAGCTTTATTTTATTTTATTTACTTATTTTTATTTAATTAATTATTTTTTTTGACAATGCAATAATTGAGATGTACATGGTATACATGTATATGGGCTTGGTGCTGCAAAAAGGGGTAAATCAACAAAACAAAAGATCTTCGGAAAATCAATTTTTATGTTTTAATTTTATAATAAATCATAAGAAAATACAATTTTCGAAGAGCTATACTACAAAATTTTATTAATATATGCTGCTTTGTTTTTAAGTGAAAAATGATTCTAATCTTATTTTAAATTGATTTGTCAAAAAAAACCAGTTTGAAAATTTTGTCGATTTACCCCCCTTTTTGCAGCACATAGCCCATATATTCATTCAACTTTTTCCAGTCTTCAATGTTTACACCAACTGGATATTTTCTTCGAGACATAATATAAATTGCATCATAGTAGCATACCGTAAATGTGTACAAGGTTATGTCGATCACCGAATCAAAAAAACTTAAGTGCAGATTTTAATTTACTTTATATTCAATATTCAAGGACACCCGTATACCTAAAATTTCGTGCTGAAAACTTTTGCTTAGAAGTCAAACTATGGTTATCATAGTAAAATCTTGAGTTATTTATGCTTTCAATGAGAAAACAGAAAAATCGTAAATAACACAAGATTCTACTATGATAACCGTAGTTTGACTTCTAAGCAAAAGTTTTCAGCACGAAATTTTAGATATATGGGTACGCCTGAATATTCAATATAAAGTAAATTAAAATTTGCACTTAAGTTTTTTCGATTCGGTGATCTTGTACACATTTACGGTATGCATCATAGTAAACACGTTTCGGTATGTCATTTTTTAATTTTCACCTTTTGAAAAAATGACTTGGGCGATTTAATGTAGACAATGAGACTAAATGTAATACTGTATATCATGAATAATGCATAATTCATACTTATTGATGACATTAATAAAGATAATAAATTTTAGTTTTTTGGCTTTATTTTATTTTATTTTTATTTTATTATATTTGAATCGATCTTTTTTTTATTCTTTGCATTTGAATCGACCTTTTTTTATTCATTACTAGATATTAGACACATTATTAATGACGGGTTAGATTTAAACATTTTTTTTACAATATGTAATCAATTGTGTTGACGGATTTCTCCAAATTCCATGGAATAGAAGTGAACAAACTACGTCTTCCTTTGCATAACACTAGAGATGTGTAAATGCAAGTTTTTTTGGCTTTGCGTCACATGATGCATTAAGCAATTCTGTACAATATACTATGGACCTCTGAAAACCTATGTTCAGTGAACAGACTTTGTATTATTACTGAGATTACCGGATTTGAAAACATAAAATATTAGATTTATATAGTGGAAACAGACTTGGTAGATCAATTTTTTGTTGGATTTCACAGGCTGAATTTGATAGGAACAA
Organism: Dentiscutata erythropus; assembly: GCA_910591965.1. NCBI lineage: Eukaryota > Fungi > Glomeromycota > Glomeromycetes > Diversisporales > Gigasporaceae > Dentiscutata > Dentiscutata erythropus. The sequence goes on along the minus strand of CAJVPY010005877.1, from coordinate 9,243 downwards.
GTGTCTACAGTAAAGTTATCATTATTTGTTTATGTGTGAATAAGTATTATATTAATTTAATCTGTAAAAAAAAAATTTTATATAATCATTACCTTTACAAGGCATATCAAATTAGCCACCAACAGGGCACCAAGTATTACGGGGTTTTGCTCGTCAAAATTTAGAAAATTATATAGCCAAAATGACTGCTGCATTAGTTGTAAGATCGAAATATAAATTAGAATATAAATTTGGAAAATATGTAAAGATAACAGTTCCTAAAATCGATCAATTTAGTATTGATTAACCAATACTTCCATGTAAGGTTTTTGAAAAACTAAGCTATAATGATACATTTAAATACTGTTTTGGGTGCAAAGATGGTATTTTGAATAACCTGTATTGCGCAGGTGAGATGGAACCATTAGGCATAAAGGAATATCCAGATTTGGATTATATTTATCTGATTATGTATCTGCTAGAGAAGCAGCATGAAGCAAAAGTACTGGCATGCTTACAGGAACAATGTGCGAATACAAAAGTAGCTGTAACACCAACAAATATCATTGCAAAAAATCTAATGTTGGGTATTATGGAAATATGTGTAATAACAAAATTCACGTTTAACACATGTACTGAATTAATTGTACGATTATTTGTTATTTTCTGTTTTATTGCTATCATTATGTATGAATTATTTTAATTTGATGCAAATTAAAATATTTCATGCAACTCAAACTTAAATTTCAATCTGATGCAACTCAGTTCTAAACCCACACCCATTCTAATTTGAAACACAACATATACAAAATTTTTTAAAAAATATATATAGTGAATATATTTGAATTAATTATGCAGTACTAACTTTATAGTATTTTAATCAATAAAAGATTTAATTTATTTTTTTTGAATTTTTATTGATTATAAAATAACTTACCTACTTAATATGTAATAATTAATTTAATTGGGTCAGAATCTATTTATGCAATAATAAAAAAAGTCAATTAATCAGAATGTTCGTTCTTTTAATCATCTCAATTAATTAATTAACTACTAATCATATTAATACACAAGTATCACAATAAATAATGATGTTTATTAATTGGCTAAAATGCAAAAAAAACATCTAAAAAAAAAGAATAGTATTTAATCATTTGACAAAAACCTGAACCTAATAACCTTTTTTTTTATAGATTTATATTGGCAGATTTATAGAATTTGATAAATAAAAAAAAACCTGAGAGCCGTAACTCTGGTCAAATTTGCAGATCATTTGGCCTGGTTTGAAATTATTTGACTTCAAAGCTGGCCAAATGATATATAAATTTGACCAGAGTGGTATAATGGGTTTTCTATTTAGTAAATTCGGCAAATCTGCTGATGTGTTTACTCTAATTGGCTAAACTTTAAAATCTGCATATTGTATAGCAAATTATGGCAAAATCGTTATAAGGATTGCTTCAATTAATTTCGATAATAAAAATATCTTGATCACAGCCAAAGAGTGCTATCATTTGATGAAATAAAGAAGAGTTGTTCAATCGATTAAAAATTTTAAATCCACATTAACTATAAATTTCTAGAAAAAATCACTTCAATTTTTTTCTCAAATACGTTATCTCCATCTTTAATATATCTTAGGTCAAAGCAATTATTACGTTTAGCTTATATTACTCAAATTTAGGATACCTTACAAGATTTAAAAAACAATTTCTTCTTCTATTAACCATAAAATACCACGTATGTGGTTCCCAACAGCTCAGAAACGATTTTTGGCCTAATACACTTTGTTTACTACGTTACTACGTTCAACACGTGCATACGTTCACTACGTCACTAGCATTTCACTATATTCCTGTATTTCATTACTTTACAGTTACTTTAAATATAATAAACTAGTAAACTTTCTATTTTTGATGCAGATTGACTATTTTCAGAACTTTAGTTTGACTCTCGCGTTCTACAACGTCTGGATCATGATATACGAAAACATCAATTAAATCACAAAAGAGAAATTTAATGAATCATTTAATTATATATCATAAAGATTTTTAAGCCCAAAAGTCTGGTAATTAATAAACTCAATCTTTTGGTTTATACGTTCATATAAAAATCTTACGGCATGATCATCATTATGATTAAACTATTCGATCAAATATAAGATTTTGTTTGCACAATTCTAAATGCTGTAAACTATACGCTAAGTTATATCATGTGAGCAATGAATACGTTCTTGTTATTAGTGTTTATTAGAATTGTTAAATATTATTTATACACCTACTCGTCTAAGACAAAATTTTTTGAAATTTGATCTGCAAATAATGCAAATTTTGCGCGCCTAAGATAAAGTTTTAAAAAAACTTACTGTATATAATTTATATTAGATTTATAGAAAGAATTATGACTTTTAAGCTTGTGAATGTGATTACAAACAGCAAAAAGTAGTATTGCTTAATTGTTATGTTCATATGTATGCAGATTCATGGAAGGACATTCGTATTATTGGCTAGTGTAAATCAATTGCCCAGGTAATTATACGCTTTAAAATACTTTTTAGAGCAGAACGTTTCATTAATAAAAATCGTCGCAAAAATCGCTTGTAGCCTTAGAGTATGTTAGTATTTACTACGGCAAGAATCTAAAAAAAACCTCACTAAACAACACGTATCGCCACCAAAATTGGGTACGTATAAAGTAACTGCTTAAGGTTTGATCAAAGTTTGAGTTTTGTTTGATTAACTTGAAACTAACAAGATTATGATTTTAAAAAAAATAATCCAAAATTTATTTTAAAATGCGGTTATATTCCAATTCAAATACATTACTTAGAATGTATTTACATTCAAGTTCGATTTTTTAAATAAGATATATCTTGAATTCAAATGTTGGTACGTATTATGAATTTACTAAATTGATTATATTGTCTTATATTTTTAACATTATTCTAAATTTTTGACCTTTGTAATAAAAAAAGATTAAGTTTTGTATTCAATATTTAGCTTAAAAATTTTTATCATAAAACCTTTGAGAAAAATGGTAAGCACTCAAAACATGGCTATCTTATACTGTTTTGCAATATATTAGGAGAGTTTCATCATTTGACAAGATTAAGAAGAATGATGTAGCGAAAACACGATATTTAACAAACACATTACTAATCATACTTATTATCGTAAATGAAATTTAAGCTCAATGTGTATCTGATCTTAGTGACGATATAGATTTTTTAACTTTATTATACAATGGTTTATTTCGTTTTTTAGTAGTAGAGATTGGAACCAGTTTATATTTTTCATATGTTAAACCGATTAAACCCCGGTTTTAAAATATTGAAAATAAAACCGGTTCCAAACTCTATCTAGTAGTATTAACCGATAATTTTTTTGTGATTTATCACGAGTTCTATGAGGTGTAGATCATAGCGAATTTGGATTTTTAGCATAATGTTTCACAACGCTTATCTCAGATGTAGATAAAAGCACGTTCATACCTATGTACGTAGTAACTTCCTAACTTACTCACGCGCAAAATTTTTCAACATGAAAACCTTACCACTTGAAGTCTACCATATAGTTTTTAACAACCTCCGACAAAATTATAAAAATCTATTTTCATGTGCTCTTGTAAACCGTCAGTGGTGTAGAGCTGTTATACCGATTTTGTGGAACAAACCAGAACAACATTTTAAAGATAAAAGACTTATAAAGATCTTTCTTTTATCGTTAAATACTGAAGAACAAACGCTGTTAATTCCCTTTAAAGTCACTCTTCCAAAACGTCCAAAACCTCTTTTCGAATATGCAAGCTATGTCACGTCTGTTAACAGTTCTTTGTCTGAGGGAGTTGGAAATTGGATTCGATATAAAAAAGGACATGAGCTTGAACATGCCATCGAACGTTCTTTGATTTTAATGTTTCTACGAACCAGTAAAAGTCTCAAATTTTTAAGTCTCAATGGAACTATCTGCGATCAATTAATATTCGAAAATCTTTGCGAGAATACCAATATTACTTCTGTGGATTTAGATAATATCATTGATGGGTTTAACTCTAAGACAATGTGTGGATTACTAAAGGTTCTTAAAAATAATTCTTTCTTAACATCTTTAAATCTAAGATCAATTCAACTTAAGTTCGAAGGAGTAAAATTGCTATTAGAGGCTCTTAACAATAATGTCGTCCTAAATTCGTTAAGTCTTGATGGTGATCAGATTGATAGTAGAGGGGGTGAAATATTAGCAAAATTTCTTTGCAAAAATTCTACGCTGACTTCTTTAAGTCTTGCTAGAAATAACCTTAGATCAGAAGGTGGAATATTATTAGCTGATGCGCTTTACAAAAATAACGCATTAACTTCCTTGAATCTTCATAATAATTCTCTTGGACCAGTAGGCGGAAAAGCATTGGCTGATGCTCTTTGTGAGAATACAACTCTAACTTCCTTGGATCTTCATGACAATTATCTTGGATCAATAGGTGGAAAAGCATTAGCTAATGCTCTTTGCATGAACTCTACGCTAACTACTTTGAATCTTTCTTGTAATGATCTTGAGACTGAAGGGAGAAAAGCATTAGCTAATGCAATTTGCAATAACACCGCGTTAATTACCCTGAACCTTTTTAATAATTGTCTTGGATCATCGGGTGGAAAAGTATTAATTGGTGCACTTTGCAAGAACGTAACGTTGACCTCTTTGAATCTTGGTTATAATGGACTTGAATCAGAAGATGTAAAAATATTGGCTAATGCGATTTGCAAGAATTTTACGTTGACTTCATTAAATCTCTATTGGAATGATTTTGGATTAGAGGGTGTAAAAGCGTTAGCTGATGCACTTTGCAAGAACTCTACATTGACATTTTTGAATCTTAGTAATAATGATCTCGGAATAGAAGGCGCAAAAGTATTAGCTCATGTACTTTGCAAAAATACCACACTAATTTCTTTGAATATTGAAGGGAATAGTATTGAATTAGAAGGTGGAAAAGCATTGGCTAATGCACTTTGCAAGAACAATACGTTGACTTCTTTGGATCTAAGTAAGAATGATCTTGGGTCTGAAGGAGGAAAAGCATTAGCAGAAGCACTTTATAAAAACACTACACTTACTAATTTAAATCTTAGCAGAAATAATCTCGGAGTAGATGGTGTAAAGGCGATAGCATTTTCACTTTACGAAAATACTACACTGGCTTCTTTGAACATTAAATTCAACAATACTAATTTCGATTTAAAGTATTATATTCGAGGTATAGAAATACTACAATAGATATAAAAATATGACAAATAGTTTAGCGTCAATTAGATATAAAGCTGCAAATCATTAATAAAAAAATATCTGCAAAAGCAATAATACAAATAAATTTTTAATATAATAATAAAATAAAAGAAAAATTCGTGCTAAGTATAAATCTAAACACAGCATTTATTATAAGATGTATCTATGGTGATTTTGCACTTAATATAGTTTTTACTATGTTTATTAAGTTGTTTAAGTTTTTTATAGGCCTGTGTTTTAAATTTATCCCGAATTTTTCACATTATTGTTAGTATTTTGGGTATTTTAATTAAGATTTTTAAGATTGAAAAGAGTTTTATTTAGAACGCCACATACTAATTTATTAGCTTTGACATTAATTCAAGGTGTTTTAATAAAAGCAAAGTATATAACCAAAATCAAAATATAATAACTAAATTTGGGTTAAAATTTTTAAAACCTATCAAACTTATCGCGGTTTTCGAAATGGTTGAAAATAGCAAATAACTTTTTTTTTTTTGATGAACACTCGAACACTCGATTACCTTAGCACGTTGATTGAAAATCTATGTAATTGTTTATCAAACATAGTCATGCGGATTAGATTAGTACTTCATAGGCTAGTGCAGATAAATTGCCTGGGTAACTAATTTATATATTTTACAGTGTTCATTTCAGCGATTCAGCCTCTTTTCCTAATATAGCAGTACAGAAGATTTATTTAGTTTAGTAAAAAGAATATCTGAAAAAAGTTTGAATCACTGAAAAGGCTAGTTTATCATAGACATTCGTCTGATTGGCAGATGCCCAAGTAACTTTATTATAACGTTTAAGATATTTTTGAGAACGTGACATTTTACTAACAAAAAAAAAAGGATGTCTTTATTTACTGTGCCAAGAACTTCACTTAGTAGTGAAGATTTCGTTATTACTATGTATATTAGCTACTATATACAAACATTGTATGTGAAAATTACGAATTAGAACGTGATCTGGGTGTTTAAATTTTGAAAAACTCTTACAAGATGTTAACTTATTGTTTTAAGTTTAAAATATTTCTTTTAGTACTGTAATCCTAATACTTATAGTTATATTACTTTAATATTGTGTCTATTAACTTGGTTTGTATTAGAGAACTTATCTGGGTTGGGCTGACCCATACAGGTCATGCAAGTTATGGGTCAAAATTGAGTTGACCCGGGTCAGATAGGTAATATTAAATAAAATATCACTAAAAAAACAAACTTTTGCTAGACTTATATAAATCACTTTCTAAAATATTTTTAGCATTACTTAGTTTAATTTGTCATAAATCAGAATTATCTACTGCCTTTAATAAAAAATAAAAAAAGGTAAATTAAAAAATAGATTATTAATAAATTAAAAAACAGATTAAAAAAATAAATAAATTAAAAAAATAAATTAAAAAAATAAAAATAAAAATCACAGTACTTTATATTTTTGTTAACTACAATATGTTAAATTATCCTTTTATTAATTAACTATACAATATCCTCCATTTTACCATGTTTACTACATTTCTGGTACTTACTACATTTCTGCTTCCAGATTTTTCTCTGCAATACTCTTAATTGTATATTTCTTAATTATTATCCTATATAAGTATGCAAAATAAGAGCCTGGAAGTGGAAATTCAAATTTCCACTATAGCAAATTTAGTGTATACTATTGGTGTTTTAAAGTTTATATACAAGTAATAGGAAGACAAAATATAACTTATATTATCTATCTAATTTGAGTTAAGGATGTGAATTAGTTCAAGTTACAGAAGAAGGCTGCATTATATATCAAGTAGCATGTGGAACTAAAAAATGGTTCTTATTAACAAGAGGAAAGTTGGTAGCAATTCTGGTGGCACTTCTAGTAATATCTAAAGAAAAAGAAGTTGAGATAAGAACAGATAGTAGTGCAGCTATCTTTGCAATCAAAAAAAGGGCTTGAAGCAAATAAAGCAAGACAATAGCTTAAAACTAAAAATAGTGGTTTGATTGCAACAATAGTAGAAATAGTTAAACCAAAGCAACTAGTTCTCTATCTTACCAAAGTGAAGAGTCACTAAAGAGATTTTTTTAATGACTTGGCAGATCTTAAAGCCAAAGAAGGTGCATCTTTCACAGAACTTTTAATTCCCACAGTATTAAACATAAAGAAATTCAGATTAAGGTACAAGTAAGAAAATAAAGTTATAGAAAAGCCAATACATTCTTTTGTCAAAATGGTAAGTAAAGTAATAAATAAAGTGAAATAGACTTTTGTACATAATAGTCAAAATATAACATACCAAGAAAGAAAGACCTTACAGTACTAGCCAATTTTTTATAGACTATTAAAAAGTAGAACCAAGTAGCAAAATCACACATACAAAGTCAAACTCAATGCAGCTCTTGGAATTAAAGTATATAAACAATATTTTATTAGAAAAGCTTAATAGAAGAAAACTAGATATCAGATATATACAAAACAGACAAATGCATTATATGCAAGAAGAAGTCAGAGAATATAGAACATTTAGTAAGCTATTAGGTATTATTAAATCTAATATATAATATAGAAGAACAAGAAGTCAAGTTGACTCTAAAAGAAATAAAAGAAATACAATACTTGTATACAAAGAAAAAAGAGATCTTGATCATGATGGGAAAAGGAAATACAGCTGAAGAACTTCATAGAAGAAAAAGATAGATAAGAGGCCTAATTACAGAAGAAAATTTTAATGAAATTTGGCTTAGCTTCAATTCCAACAAACAAGCAAAAGACTTTATAGTAAGATTTTGAAAAAAATGAATTAAAAAAATTTATGAAAAGATATAGGTCACAAGGTGCAAACTAGTACAAGAATAGAAAAGAAAATGGTATAATGCTAAAAGAAAAAAGAGAATCAAACACAGATACTAGAGAAAAAAGAAGAAAACCAAAAAAAAAAGAAAATAAAGCAAATGAAAAAAATGACCCAGTTGATAAGATCTACAAAAGAAAGAAGGAAAAAAGTAAAATTGAAATATGATAGAAAATAGTGCTAGAATTAACTAAAAATGAGATTTTGAGTTGGATAAAAGGTAGGCAACAAGCAGAATAGTGAAAAGTTTAATTATTAGTCTTGACAGGCTATAAAAACTATCTAAGAAGATATTAATGAATCCATTTGTAGGATAATTAGTATTGAGGTAAATCTTACTATAGCAGGTCATATATAAATATTCTAGAAACAGCCAGGTGAGCCAATGCTTGTAACTTAAATATCAGATAGAATAGCTTTTTGGAAAATTTAATATTTTATAGTATAATATTATTAAAACTAATAAGACTGCCAAATGGTTTAAAAAAAAAAAAATAGTATAAATTAGCATTTTTTTATATATATTTTTCAAAAATTATTATAATTTTAAAAATAAAATAAAATAATAAAAAAACTATTCTAACCAATTTGTAACTTTAAGTTTAGGCTACAATTTGGTTAAAAAAGATTTTTACTTTTTTTAAAATTTAAATAGTTATAACAATTTATAGTTTATAAAAGCTTGAAAATTTGGCTATTAATATAGTCAACTCCCTCTAAGTGCAACTCCTCTAAGTGCAACTTCTCTCTAAATGCAATTAAATAGTCTGATCCCATGTTGAGACTTATAATATAAATACAAGTTCTTTATTTTCTAAGTGCAAGCTATTTTATAGCCAAACATATTAACATCTTTCTTTATATGCAAGTCACCTGACTTTTAGCTAATCAAATCTCATGTTATATATATTATAGCATTTTATAATTTGGTATAATTTGTACAAATAAGATTATACTATTGTACAAACTCTTATGATCATAAATTTTTTCTTGTTATTTTTTGTATATTATTATATAAGCACAACAATCTTGAATTGAAACCTAGTTAGCCAATAATAATCTGTAAACCAAGATTATCCCTTAAATTGTAACACAGGCAAATTTGCCTGTGTTTTTATTAAAAAGTTTAATTTTTTTAATAAAAACTTA
>CAJVPY010005876.1:0-11039 GCA_910591965.1 Dentiscutata erythropus | reverse complement strand
ACTGAACATGAACTTGACTTAAAAGTTCAATACTGAACCTGATTGAACTGAACCTGAACCTGAACTTGACCAAAGTTCAGTTCAGTTCAGGTTCATAGGAACACTACCTTGAAATGATCATTAAAATTGTGAGATTTAAGGTAAGTAAAAACTTTTGTAAATGTTAAAGGCTCAAAAGTATATTTGATGAATCTCATATGAATTTGGTTCATGGTAAAGAAAACTAAACTGGGATGAAAAGCTGTTATTTCAGACATATAGCAAGAAAGAAGCAGAAGGTCTTCTTTTTTTAACATTTGAAGATTTTCCTCACAAAAGTGATTAAAGTAACAATTAAACTCTTTACTGGTAAAGTGAACATCTTCAAATCCCCATGTGTTGCATTTTTGAAGAGAACATAGTGAAATATTCATTATTGTATGATCTCCACAAGAAGTATAAGCGCCATAATGCCCATATGAAGCAAATGCTACAATATGAAGACTTGAGGATTGTAGTATATATTTAAACGAATCCCAAAATACATTTCCACCATGGCGTGGTTTGTCTACATTCTCTGGCTTATAAATCTTTTGCACCTCATCAATAATCAAAAATGTTAGTATGTCACCACATTTATTGATAAATTCATCCCAAATCATATTCATAAGCTTTTTAAATCTTTCTGCAAATGTCCATGATTTGCTTCTTCCTTCCATCTATAACAATGAAATGCAGAAAACATGCTTCAATCCTTTTTTTACTTTGTCTGATTGGAGCAGGCTATGTTCAAGTAGTTGTACAAGCACAGTTTTGCCGGCAATTTGTGGTGACCGTACTAGAATAATATATCTCTCAAGCAGACATTCAAGCAGTCTGTCAATAGTTGACTCTCTCTTACATATGGTACCAAGAGTAAGATCTACACCTTCATAGACAACACCATGTTCTTTTCCCTGATAAGTTGTTCCTCCGAGACCTCCTATCAATGCAAAATAGGAAAATAAAGTGAATAAAATACACATTAGTATATAAATCAAAAAACTATAGCTTATTACCTAGCCTTGATATTCCTGTTAAGTTATTATTGTGCGAAAACAATAAAAAGATCAGAAAAGAGAAATTAGTCAACATCATCAAATTCCCATGTTCGAGAAATAAAGTATTGGAAGATACTTACTAGCGGTGGGTGGTTGCACAATTATGTGAATATGACCACTAGTGGGTTGTTCGTCAAAATATTTGTAAATCTTATCCCCCGAGGTAAAAATACACCCTCAAGTTCTTTTTCAATATTAACTTCTATGCTTGATCTGTTAAGTACTTCCAGTTTTTCATTTCTCTCACTTGTAGAAATAGTAACTTTCCACAATTTGATGTTTTTTGCATCAATACCGAAAAAGGTGTTCACATTATCATTAAAGATTATCTCTCTGATATGTGAAATCTGCTTTGTCTTTCTTATTTCGGGATTGATTTCAATTACGAATGTATTTGTAACTGGATCACCTAGAACGAGGCAAACTGCCATTATGTCAGTACTGCAAACACAAAAATAGTTAAAAAAGCATTAATTCTTAATTTTTCAGAAAAAAATATAAAATATTGACCTTAGCTGATGACCGTCTTTGCGAATATACATTTGTGATATGTTTGGGTATAATACAGTGCTTCCAACAATGATTATTAATATGAAATGAATCGAAAAAAATTCTTGGTCTAAGGTATTTATATAACATGTGATAATTACACAATTTTTCGGTCATACGGTCAATCATTGGCTTGGTACTGGAATTTAAATCATACGGTAATCGATCTGCGACCGGACTACAATAGATTTTATTAACACACTACTTTTATGTCTTAATGTCCTTTTTCACCTAGCCCATTTGATCTATAAGTTTACGATCGATTATAAATTTTTTTATTTTAATTCTATATTTTTGTAGAATCAAAATTAAAAAGATTTATTGAATTTGGACATTGAGAAACTATCGATAAAAGACTCAAATAACAGAGAAAAATAAGCTAAAATCGTGAAAAATTCAAAACAAAATTTGGCCGCAGCATTTTTCTTGAGCGAAGCTTACTCGACACTTACCTAACTAAATCCAATCAATTTTTTTATTTTAATTTTATAGATTCATAGAATTAAAATAAAAAATTTTGATTAAATTTGCTTAGGTAAGTGTCGAGTAATATTCGTTCAAAGTTTCAGTGCCTGTTAAAAAATTGCTGAGGTCAAATTTTGGTTTGAACCTTAACCGAAAATTTTTCAATAATCACCTATTTTAAATTCGACAAAAATTTTTTTATTTTAATTCTATAGATTCATAAAATTAAAATAAAAAAATTTTCATCAATTTTGTACTTGTGGTTGTTGAGAAATCTTCATTTAAAGGTTTTAAAAAGATAATTTTAATAAATATTTCTCAACACCTGTACAAATTTGATTAAATCTTTTTTATTTTAATTCTGTATATTTGTAGAATTAAAATAAAAAATTTCATCAAATTTGTACAGGTGGTTGATGAGAAACCTTCGCTTAGAGTTTAAATAAAAAATTATTATAACTTCATTTTTAAAAGTATTCTTTTTGAAACTTATTAATGAAGTTTCTCAACATCTACCTGTACAAATTCGATAAAATTTTATTTTTTTATTTTAATTCTATGACAGAATTAAAATAAAAAAAAAATTATCGAATTTAAATAGGTGTTTATTGAAAAATCTTTGTTTAAAGTTCAAAATTTGGCCATAGCATTTTTCTTAAAGGTACTGAAATTTTGATCGAAGCTTACTCGACACTTACCTAACTAAATTCAATCAATTATTTTTATTTTAATTCTATAGGTTCGTAGAGTGAATTGGTTAGGTAAGCGTCAATCAGTACCAGTACCTATTGTCACGGTTTTAGAATTAAACCAGTGACTTTGATGTGATTTAGCGGTAATAAACGCCTAAATGAACCGAGCCACAAGAATATTGTGTGGCTCCTAGGTGATGGCTGAAAGCTTAGAGATACAGATCAATCCCGGTGGTTGGGGTAAATATTTAGAACCATCGTTGTGTGCTTAGCTCACAATCATTGTGTGTTTAGATAGAAAGACCAATAAGTGTTAGTTGAGTTGTGAGTAGCTGTGAGCAAAGGGCAGTGTTGAGTGGCTTTCTAACCCACAACACGAAGACTAATTGCTGGGAAGATAAGGTTAAGATTAAAGATAACGTAGTAGCTCTTAGTAAAGTAAAAGGCCTGAGCTTTTGCCTTAGTAAAGTTTCCTTAGACAATGTGTCTCAGAACCTTCGATGTCTTAGTTATAGAGTTATAATAAGAATCAGATTTTCACATGTGTATTGTTTTATTAGTTTAGTTATATTCTTTTATTATTCTTTATTATTATTATTATCTTGCATTTCTTATATACATATTATTGTTACATAATAAATTACCCCCGATAACTAAAGTTGATCTATTAAGTGATAACCCCAACTTAGCTAAGAGTTTCGTGACATTATATCACGAGCACAAGTGTTATAAAATCCCAAATTAAGTGAACCATCTGGAAATTGCCTCCCAACCGATGGTCACACTATTAAAAAATGCTGCGGCCAAATTTTGGTTTGAACCTTAAACGAAGATTTTTCAATAATCACCTATTAAATTTCAATAAAAAAAATTTTATTTTAATTCTATAGATTCATAGAATTAAAACTTTCATCAAATTTGTACTTGTGGTTGTTGAGAAATCTTCATTTAAAGGTTTAAAAAAGATAATTTTTAGCTTATTTTTCTGATATTTGGGTTTTTCACACTTTTATCTATAGTTTCCAAATCAATAAATTTTTTTATTTTGATTTTACAAAAATATAGAATTAAAAAAAAAAATTTCATTAAATTTGATCAAGTAGTTATTAAGAAACCTTCACTAGAAGTTCTTAAAAAAATAAAATTTTTAAGATTCGAAGGTTCTAGATTGCATATTGGTGAAAATCTGTCGGTCGGTACTGCTGGGATAGTTATATCCACTAAGAATAATCCTATTTTCATCACAAAGTTCTCTCTTGAGCTGATCATGCACTAATTGCATCTCAAAATCTTTCTCATATTTGTGAAAATATTTTATGTGTTGCTCATGCTGTTTACCTTATATTTCTATAGCAAATACATATTGCAGATAGTAGATATCAAGCTCTAGTCCTCGAAGATACTCTGGTGTTTTCAAGAAATCTGGTTGACGAATGCTAGGTGGGCCAAGAATTTTTGTTATGATTTCATAACAATATTCACTGAATATGGGTAATTAGAATTTAGAATATATTATTCGTGTGACCAGTAGTGACTAGAAATACATTAATTGGTTATTTTGACCTTGTTTTACTGTACTAATATTGAATATTTTCCCATTGATCACTGAATCTCACTAATAACCCATTGTAAAAAATCACATAAAAATAAAAAATGACGAGGCCAACAGACTTTCCTTCTTTACTTAATAAGTTTTTTTTTTTGCTGGAACAACAATATACAAATAAAATTTTTTTATTATATAATAAAAATAAATGATAAATGAGTGTGCAATTATAGTTAGTCATTGGTAGGACTAGGATTTATAACATCCCAGTCATCATTTTTTTTTATATCTTTCTACAGAGGTCGTTGTCTAGTTTTAACATAATGGAAAATTTAATCTGAAAATCATTTTTCAGAGAAATACCCCGAGCCTATTTTACGCAATATTGTGCTACTGTAGCAGCAGAATTTAGCAGAATTTAGATTTGCTAGCATAAATTTAGCATAATCTGAGTATATACTTCATATCAAATAAATTTTATTAATTGTTACGGCTGAAGCAATAATTGGCTAATGATGAAATTTGAACTTATTTTGATACGAAATTTAAAAATTTTTAGGATTTTTTTTTTTTTTTTACCTTTTTTGTTTTAGCGCTGGATAATTTAAAAGGTGCATGTGGGTTTTAGCGGGGTTTATATTTTCAAATCTAAACCTCAAATTTCTGCATTAGCCAATTTCAGCCACAGTTTAGAAAAAACTATTTTTAAGGAATCAGCATAAAAAGCATAATTTAATGCAATTAGCAAGCATAATTTAGCATCATTAGCAGCATAATTCTGGACACCCTAACTATGATCAATAAACATAGTTGATTGCAATTTTTTTAGAGCCTGAAAATTTACGAAATTAAAAGAAAATATGTGAACTTCGAATTCCTACTACTTTTGAACCAGTACGTTTACGCAGATAAAAATATAAGATTTGGATTCCTCTTGAAATGTTCTATAACGTTACAGAACAATTTTTTAGTTTTACATATTTTAAGGCGAAATTGGCTACAAAAAACACAGGTAATATTAATAAATATGGGGAAATGGCTCTGTAGCATTATAGAGCAGGCCAAAAGAAGTCCAAAAATCATAGTTTCACCTGCGTAGACACACTAATTCATATATTTTTACTATTACGTGAAATAAATGATCGGCAAAAAATCTTGGTTTTGATCTACATACGATATCGGCACACCCCAATGTATTATGCATTTATATGCGTGCAACACCGAGATAAATAGCTCATGAATTCGGCCGAATAGACCTCAGCAATTTTTTTTTTTAGGATGCCCCAGGATTCATGAAGACAGCTGCAATACATCAATATTAACAACCCGATAATTCAAGATATTCACATATCAGGAGATATTTGATCTTATTTTTGCCTTTCCGCTGATCGAATCAAGACTGCATTGATCATTGAAATGTATGGAAAGTGTATTCTTTTAATGTTTAAAGTTTCTCCGTACTGTGCGTCATTTTTTAATCATATTAATATATCGATATCCGTAGTGGTAATATGTAATAGTTTCCAAATCTGGATTTTCAAAGTACTTTAAAACTGTTAAAAATCGATTGTTTAAAAAGGTGATGTTAGTTTACTGTGGAGGCTTCACCACCTGACTGATTTACCTGATCAGGCTATGTCCCTTTAAGAAATCATGACCATAGAAAATTTGCTATAAATGTATATATACATGACGTATATCTGATCTGGCCAATTAGATTCAAAAGCTGAATAATAATAACCCGACATTACAGCATAATGTGTGTAATATTCAAAGAATCATGCGGGCATGGTATTATAAATTATATATATTTTCTATGTGAATTCTTAAAAAGGGATTAAGCAACTGACAGACATATAAATAACTTCAAACTTTTTTAAGTGTATAATTTGAAAAAAAAAAAAATGCCTACCATCCCTCTTCCCAATGAAGTGCAATATTTAATAATAACCTTTCTTGATAGCGATGACTATGGTACCAAATTTATTCTTTACAAGTATCTTTTTGTAAATCGATTTTGGTGCAGATGTATTATACCTATTCTATGGCGAAGACCTCGCATAGATGCACGAATCATTCGCACTTATCTTTCATGTCTCAATTACGATGAATTAAAAACTTTAATTCCATTTCGGATTAATCTTACAGCCAATAGAACATCTCCTTTGTTTGAATATGGAATGTTCTTGGAAGTAATTAAGCTTTCTGATATAAACAGATCTATAAAATCATGGTTAAGTAAAGAAGGATATAAAATCGAAAGCGGAACATGGTATAAAAGAATTGAATCTCGGGATCATTTAGTGAACAGTGTAAAGAAAGTAATTTGGCGAATGTTAATGCGTAGGTGTCGCAGAATAACAAGTGTCGATTTAAAGTTAGAGCACGGAGAAGGAGATATTCCGGATATTTATTCTAGAAAAGCGATTTATAACTTGAAAGATTTTAATTTTAACATACTTTCAGGAGAATTTAAAGAAAAAGTATATAAGAACAGTATTGAATTACTTCGACGATTACCATTACTTTCTACAGGACTTAAACATATCTCATGGAATAGCCCTTTATACCCTGATTTACTAGTAAATCTTATTCAAACACAAAATAGACTTGAGACTTTTAATATCTCTCAAATATCGTTTCGTTCGAACTTGATAATTTTATCATCTTTGAGAGATACTCAATCTACAACTCTAACTTCTTTTTTTGCTTCCCATGTTCATTTTAACAAGACTTCAATTCAGATTATAGGTGGCCTACATAATCTTAAGACTCTTAGTTTATCTTATTGCGCTGGATTAGAGCCTAAACATTGCGAAATAATATCCAGAGCATCATTCCGCTTAAATAAACTTATTTTACGCCACAATTCTTGGTTCTTTAAGGTAGATCTGGCAATTTTCGAAAAAGCCGGTCAATATCTACGATCCATAACTCTTTATGATAATTTCTCATCAGAAATAATTCGAAAAGCTCATAAACATTGCCCAAATATTAAAAAAATGATCATCTATATCGAAAGTTCGATGAATATTCCATCATTTGGTACTTGGATTAGTGGTCTACAAAATTTGCATACATTGGTTATTATTGATGCTATTGCCTGTTCACGTATTCCTGAATTGGCAGAGAAATTACCTAAATCTCTCCAACATTTTAAATATCGTGGAAATTTAGCTTCGATAGATGAATTTAGTAAATTTTTTGAACTTTGTACGATTCCTTTAGATTCTATTAGTATTTATCCCATAAGCTTTAACTATGTTTTTAATCAATATATTTCTGTCATATGCGAGTTTGCCATTAGAGGCAAGAGTTTAAAAATATTATTTCTTAGTAGAAGAGCTATACCAAAACAGTGGCAACCTCAAGAATTGGAACTAAAGAAAGAGCTAGAGAAACAAGGAGTGGACATGCGCATTCTTTTTACATTTTATGAGGATTAAAAATTGGGTTATTTATTAGTAAAAAATTCTTTTTGTTTATTTGTAAAAAACGTTTTGTTTATTTGAAAAATATACTGTATAATAAAATAAATCTTCATGCTTTAAAGAGTAATTTTCCATGAAAAATAAAGCACTGAATGGATTTTTAAACATATTTGAAATCTATTTAAACTGAATTATTTTTGAATATGTGTATATAAAACGTATCTTGTCTACCAAGAGTATTATTTCTAACTTTGAAAAGCAAAAAAAAATGCACCACGTGATTTCCACTGCAATCACACCTATCCTTTATAATAAGAAAAGATTTAAATATTTAATAACGATAAGCATATTTGGTATTATGTGGATGACATATATTTCCATAGAATAAATTTGAACGTTTATGTACAGTACGTACGATATTTTCAAGTTTTCATCATATTCATTTATATTGTAGGTAGCATTAAAAACTCTGCAAACTAAATAACGAAGTGCTCTGTACCGCCGTGTAATAAAGGTTTTATGTTGAGATTTCTCTTTAAATATATATATTTATTCTTTATCAGAACTTGAAATAAAAGATATTATTGTATTGATATTTTAGATTGAGTAAATATAGTTGAAAAGACATTTATTATTTCGTAATTATTTAGTTACATGAGCTCTGTCACAACTTAAATTTTTTTACGACCTGAAAATCTACAGATATTACCGAATTAATAATAAATATAAAAGTCGAGATCTCTTTAATGAGTACAGTACACCCGAATAAAGCAAATGAGCAAGGAATCCTTTTGATGCGTTTCATGGACCCAAACTAGTGCCTTTCAAATATTTATTTTGGTGAAAAAAGTGAAAAAACAATTAACACGCTCTGTAACTGCGCTTTCTATCGATTTGTTTATTATTTTGTTGGCGGTGTCAAAGCCTCTAAACAATATTCGTGATTTTCGCGAAATATATTCGTAAAGTATTTAAAAAATTACGTTTTTTATTATTAATTCGGAAATGGATACAAACACATGATGCTATTTAGTATCATTAATAGTAACTTGATTTTGGTAAATATCGAGGATAACCAGGTTTTATCATTATTTATAGTTTCTATGAGTCCTGGTTTTCCTTTTGAATGAGGCAAAGTGAAAATAGTAGTTGCCGGTCGACTCAGCCACTATTATTTAATGTTGTGTGAGAAACGAGAAAAAAAAGGAAGTTTTTTTTTACACCTCGAATTATCATTCATTCATTTGAATTCAAACGCAATTTACAGGTATCTATTTGAATTTAACAACTTTATAAACAAAATATTACCTTTTTTTTTTTTTTTGTTAATAAAAAAAAAAATAAATTATGAATTCATGCTATCAATTTATTTTGAAATATCATAATTCTCGTATCTTATTATTAAATATTTTGCTTATTATAATCTTTACCATTTTACTTCAATCCTTTGTAATATCTATTGACGATAATCTTTCAAGTGGCCCTATTAACATGGTATCTGCTGTTCCAGGTGGCGAACCGGAGGATTCACTCAGCTATTCTGATAGCAAAACCAATGATAGTCCATTCCTTTATTATGATGATACCACCTCTATCCCTACTTCTAACTCCTCAAGCACAGCTAATGTCATTGGCGATTGTGATGTGTCATGTATGAAATTGTGGTTAGTTTTTATTGGTGTAGTAGTAATAGCTTTAATGCTAGTGCTCTATCTCTGTATTCCTGCCGCATTTAGACGGAGACCAAAAAGAAGGTTATCAACTTGGATAGAAGATGGTAAACTTAGAAAAAGTGATGTTACTGCTGATTCTTATAAACGGGCTATAGAATATATTAAAACACATCTTCCCAGTGATGATTTACCAAGTTCTGAAGAAATACAAAATAATATTTTAGGTACAAAAGGTTATTCTGCTTGGAAGTTTGTTTATGGTGGACATAGTGAAGTTACAAATAATGGAAGATGGGTGGAATTCTTTTTTAAAAGTACTGAAACAAATAAAGAATCCTCGATACAAACGAATTATCCATTTTTTACTCGTGGAGATGTAGAATATGAAGAAATAATGCATTATTTTGAAGTTACTGTAAAAAAAGTGTCGAAGCAAGTGAACACTATAGCAATCGGTTTGACTACGACACCTTATCCATACTTTAGGTAAAATATATGCATATATACAACGCGTTTTGTTTTTTTTTAGAAATACCACCCCTATAAAAAAGGTTTGTCTGCTTTTGTTCAGCTTTTGTCGATATTGTTCAAAAAAAGTTCAGAATGGAGTCATTATAGTATAAAAACAGAAATGGTTCAATTATAAAAATATGTACGATTTTTGTCCTGCTTTACTACGATAATGACTCTGTTCTGAACATTTTTTGAACAATACCGACAAAAGCTGAACAAAAACGGAACAAAAACAGAACAAACTTTTTTTATAGGGCACGTAAGAAGATACTAAATTTCAACATTTCTAGACTTCCTGGATATCATGAAAACTCTGTTGCATACCATTCCGATGACGGTCGAAAATTCCATAGCGATTCTCATGGAGGAATAGAATACGGTCCAAAATGGGGTAAAGGTGATACAATCGGATGTGGATATAAACCTGGCACTGGTGAAGTATTTTTCACAAAAAATGGAGATAACTTGGGTGAAGCATTCGGAGAAGTACATCACACTTGGTACCCATCTATTGGCACTGATGGATCTTGCGAATTGGAAGTTAATTTCGGGGATTCTGAGTTTAAATTTAAAGATGCTAAAGGATTTGGACCCGGTAATCCTTTACATATACCAATGAGTTAGATCTTAAAAGTCCTGTAAATAGTTATTGGTAATACATCGATATTATTGTAGCGGTTTTAAAAAAATTTAATGTACATTTTATAGTACTATTTAAAAATCTTAGATCTCGATTTTCACTAGAATTTCCTTATTTCTTTATTTTTTCATTTCTCGCATTACTATTATAAAATTTAAAAGTCGCATATTTAAAATCTGTGCTCGGTTTATGGTCATGTGATGTAGATCGTGTAACATTTACGATTATATCACTAGAAATTATATCACTTTTTTTTATGTAAATCGCTCTTTTTTAAATGTTTAATTAAAAATATCTTGACAACTACCTAATGAAATTTGATATTTTTTTTTATTTAAATTTTATTGATCTATAGAACTAAAATAAAAAAAAACTCATCGAATTTTATTAGATAATTGTCGAGATATCTTCGATCAAATTTTCAACCCAATTCTAAACGCATATTAAAATA
>CAJVPY010005875.1:0-11040 GCA_910591965.1 Dentiscutata erythropus | reverse complement strand
AAAATATATAGCTAAAATCAATATTTAAGATTTTATTAAAAAAATTAAAATTTTAAAAAAGTTTGCAGACAAATTTGTCTGCAATACAAATTAAGGGATATGTAAATTAATAAAATTTCTATATAATAATATTTTATAAAAATTATTATTATAAAAATAATAAATATTTAAAAATTAATAACTTTTGATCTATTGATCCGATTTGAATAATTTAATTACCAAGATAATCCTCTCATAGAGGCGATTCTAATGAATCTAAAATCAACAAAATTTGATTATATAATTTTGAGAACTTTAATATTTTATGTTATATTTATTATAGTAAATATAATACAAATTATTAATAATCTTAAGCAATAACAGGTAGCTTAGCATTATGACAGAGTTTGGAAATACAGATTTTATAAAAGCAGAAGATAGTATAGATCAAGAGAAGGTACTTTCCTCTCTGGTCTGGCAGATTTTCTATGATCTTTTGTTATGTAGAGTACAAGGAGCCAAACTTGGCTATGAAATACAAAATACAGAACCTTTTATAAAATCAAGAGAAGGCAATATCAGAGTTGGTGTACTGGTATACGCAGATGACACAACTTGGTTGACAGATAGTCAAGAAAGTACAATTGACATCGCACAAGAATTTTATGAGTTAAACAATATTAAAATAAATCTAAACAAAACTGAACTTGTAGTGTTGAAATCGGGTAAAAGAAAACACATAAAAAACTTTGCAATTTGGATGGGAAATCTAAGGACCAAAATTATAGCGAAAGATCTTAAAGAAATTACAAGATTTTTAGAAGTTTGGATATTAATCAAAAATCAGAAGCAGTCAGACATCTTCAAAGCAAGAAGCACAGTAAGCAAGATCACAGGATTATTAAAACACAAACAAATATCTCTTAGTCAGATTATATATGTAAACAATACAATTTTTATACCTGCTCTAGAGTATAGATCAATGATTTTATGTCTAATCAAGGCACAATATAAGAGAATATATCAGCCAATGATCTGTTTGATCAAATGGAAAATGTCGATACTATCTACAACAGCCAATATAATAACAAAACATCCAGAGACAACAGCCCTCAAAAGTCTTTGGAATAGACATATAGAGCACCATATATTAGAGCTATTAGTCAGACTAAATACACCAGGTCTTTTGGAAAAATTAACAACAAGAAGACTAAAACAAGATTAGTTAAGAGCAGAATCAATAAAGTGCATTTTAACAAATCAAACTATATTAGAAAAGAGAGAGAGACAAATGGTTGTAATCTGGAGATAAATATTCTACAACAAGCACATGGTTTGGGTTTTGTTATAGAAGAAAATAAGATTACAAAAAGCTGAAATTTAGACCTTATACAAACAACAAATGATGAAGAGATCGCAGGTGTTTTTGAACGCTTAAACATGGCTTACTTGGAAACAAAAGTGAGTAGCCTGGGCCTATTAGTAATATCACAACTTATTGCAAAAGATAGTAAAACAATGTATATATGGAAGCAACTTAAATTGGTATATAGTGTGAGTATAAAAGGGAAAAAACTAGGCTGGTTCATTAAATTAGAGAAAGAGATTCTAGAAGACCCCAGGACAAGAAAAGTCAAAACAGATACAACTGTGAAGCATATAATAGTAATGTACCTAATGTTGAGATAAGAAAAATAAGTAATGATAAAAGAGTAAGAGAATGAGTTTGTTGGAGAGAAAATGCAAATGAACCTCTTCATATAGGGAAAATCAAAAAAAAGAAAAAGCATATATAGAAGTTAAAAAATATAAAAAAACAATAGACTGCGAGAAAAACAAAAAGCAGCAGTTTTTAGAAATCGACAAAACAAGCGAAATGCATATGGTTAAATGTAGAAAACTTGGAGATATCTCAAACATAGTTCGAAAAACAGAAAAAGGTACAAGGATGATTTTTGAGAAATAAAATATAGAAAAAGTGTTTGAAAAAAATGAGAAAAAACATTTGATTAAGGCAAAAGAGTTAAAAAAAATAAAAAAGGAGATTAATATAAAGATAAAGTGTGAATGCTAGGAAATAGTTTTAATTAATAGAATAATTAAAAGTACCGTAATTAGAAGTAAAATAATAGAGAGTTTAGAACAAAATAAAGTATTAGATAGCTTTTTTTTTTTATATAGATGGCTTACTCGGAACTGCAGAGTATAAAGAAAAATTGGTAATAGGTTGTAAGGCAATCCAAATTACAGAAATAGAACATTTAGTGTGTCAAATTTCATGTGCAACAAAGAACTGGTTCTCATCTACGAGAGCAGAGATGGTGGCAATTCTTCTCACTTTACTAACTACACCTTGTAAAAGAAGTGTGGAGATAAGAACAGATAGTAAAGCAGCAATTTTAGCAATCAAAAAGGGTCTAAAAACGAATAAGATAAGACCTTGGCTCAAGACTAAGAATAGTAGTTTGTTAAACACAATTGTAGAACTAATTAAGACAAAGAAGTTAAATATACGCCTTATTAAAATCAAGAGTCACTCAGGTGATGTTTTTAATAAGCTAGCAGACTTGAAAGCAAAAAAAGATGCTAAACAACAAGAGTACCTAACTCTGAAACCACTATATACAAAAGGCTATAAAATAAGATATACATGGGAAGATGAATTAGTCAAAAATCCAATTCGTTCTTTCATTAAAATGATAGGGAGAGTATTAATTAAGGCAGAGTGGACATTTGTACATAATATACATGATAAAACATATCAAGAAAGAAAATATACTTAATTATAGACTATGCTGTACAATATAATGAGAAGCAGAACCAAGCAACAAAATCACACCTTCAAGTCAAATATACTACAGCTCTTTAAAATAAAGTGTATAAACAATATGCTCCCAGTATTTGAAAAACTCAATCAAAGAAGATCTGAAACTTACAAGACAGACAAATGTGTTATATGTAAGAAAAAGAAAGAAAATGTAGAACACTTAGTAAGCTGTGAGAAATCTTTAGGCTTACTTTACACGATAGAGAAGCAAGTAGTAGAAGCAACTCTGTATGAATTAAAAAATGTAGAGAACTTGAAGAAAACTAAAGAAGAAGTTCTAATAATACTGGGAAAAGGCTTCCAAGTTGATAAAATATGTAGAAGAGAAGGTAGATTAAAGGATTAATTACAAAAGAAGACTTTGATAAGTTGAGAACTTTTTTCAACTTAAACAACTAAACAAAGTAATTTCTAGAAAGACTTTGGAAGAATTGGATAAAGGAAGTCTACGAGAGAATTTGGGTTGCAATATGCAAACTAGTACAGGAATGGAAGAAAGAAAATGGAATCGTACCGAAAGATAAAAGAATATTCCATGAAAAGACGAGAAAGAAAAAAAAGAAGAAACCACCAAACAGGCATATTATTGAGAAAAAGAAAGATGAGAATGAGAATGATAGATAGTTATTAATCTTAGTGATGATCAAAAAGAAAGTGTTAAGGTAGATTGTAGAAGAACAATGTTCAGATTAGTGAAAAACTGATATATAGTCTTGACAGGTAGTAAAAACTAGCTGTTGATGTATTATTGAAGCCAATTGTAGGATAAAGTAATACAGAGGCATTCTTACTATAGCAAATTGCACATAGATACTCAATAAGCAACTGGGTAAGTCTCTACTTGTAATTTAGGTACTAGGGAGAATAACTCTTCAAAAAATTTTAATAGTTTAGATAATTATTACAAAGCCTAATAAAGTGAAAACAGAACTGCTGAAATTTTTTTTTAAAAAAAAAAAAGATCTTAAGTGAGATCATATAATTAGATTTAGCTAATTTTAGATTTATTAGAAATAACTTAATGAAAGAATCATTTTGGTAGTTAAATTATCCAAATTGGACCAATAGATTAAAAGTTATTAATTTTTAAAGATTTTATTATTTTTTATTAATAAAATTTTTAATAATTTTAATTTTTCTCTAATTGCAGATTTCTTCTAAATACAGATCAAAGTACTAGTCCCAACAACATACACTTAGAGAGAGTTAACTATATAGAGTATCATATTACAGAATTGCTAATAAGATGGGCCTCTAGAAAAGTCAACAGTAATAAGGCTAAAATAAGAATAGTTTAAATCAGGCTCAACAAAATATATTCTTTCTAATCAAGAACTTTTAGAAGAAAGAAAGCTTAAAATGAGAAATTTAGATATACAAATCTTATAGCAAGCAAGTATGCTAGGTTTTATATTAGAGAAAGATAATTTTACTAGAGGTTGGAATCTCAAACTAGTGAAAGTAACAAATAATTTTGAAATTGCAAAAGTTTTAGAAAAGTATCAAATTGGTTATGAAAAGTTGAATGTGAACAAGCTAGAGTTGTAGATATTATCTCAGTTTTTATTAGAAGATAGCAAAACTTTTTGCATATAAAAACAAATAAGGCTAGCACAGAACCTTGAACTAAAAGATAGAAAAGCAAAATGGTTTACAAATTAGAAAAAGAAATGATCAGAGATGAAGTAACAAGAGAAGTTAAACCAATATACAAGCTGGAGATAGAGAATCCAAACACACTCAAATTAGTAATCGGGAAAGTACAAAAAAATAAAAGAGCAAAAAAAATGGGTATTGTGGAAAAACAAAAACCTGATACAAGTTAAAATTAAAAAAATAAAAAAAAAACACAAAAAAATATATAGAAGTAGAGAGCTATATAAAAAAAAAAAACTTACAACCAAGTATAGGAGAGAAGATCTTGAAATATATTAAAAATTAGACATCAATTCTAGTTAAGCACAAAGAATTAAGAGACATATCAAGTTTTGTACAAAAAGCTAAAAATAATCTGCAATTAATTTTTGGTATACAGTTTTTAGAAAATATAGTTAAAGAGAATACAAAAAGGACACTTTTAATATTAAAAGAGATACAGAATATGAAAAGAAAAGAGAGGATAGAAATAGGTTGTTTGAGATGTGAAATTTGCTTAATAAATGAAGTAGTAGTAAATAGAATAGTTAGAAAAAAGTTAATAGAAATCTTAGATTATAATGAAAAGCCAGATATTTTAGTATTCTATACAAATAACTTACTTGGAACTTCAGAAATTATAGCAGAAAAACTAATAGGTTGTGAGATAATACAAGTTTCAAAAAAAGGTCAAATTGTATAACAAATAGCACTTGCAACTGAGAAGTGGTTCTTTTTGACTAGAGCAGAGTTGATAGCAATTTTGGCTGCTTTACTTGTAACACCAAGTAGAAAAAAAGTTGAGATAAGAACTAATAGTAGCACCACTATTTTTGCAATTAATAAATGATTAAAGATAGACAAAGTTAAACAGTGATTAAAAATTAAGAACAGTGATCTAATAGCTATAATAGTAAAACAAAACAACTCAAGCTATAGTTAATAAAAATTAAAGATCACTTAGGAGATTTCTACAATAACTTGGCAGGTCTTAAGGCCAAGAAAGGTGCAAGTACTATAGAAGTTTTAACTTTTATAGTATTAAATACAAGAGAATTCAAACTAAAATATAAGTAGAAGAATGAAATTATTGAAAAAACCAATATGCTCTTTTGTCAAAATAAGTAAAAAAGTGTTAAACAGAGCAGAGTGGACTTTTGTACAAGGCAGTCAAAATTAAATGCACCAAGAAAGAAAGACTTTATAGTGTTAGCCAATTTTCTATAAAATCTTAAAAAGTGGAATAAAACAACAAGATCATATTTTCAAGTCAAACACAAAGCAGCTTTTCGAGCTTAAATATATAAACAATTTGCTACTAGTTATGAAAAAGCTAAACCAGAGAAAACCAAATACAGTATATACAGATCCAATATGTAAAGAAAAGGTAGAAATTATAGAACACCTAATAAGCTATGAAGTTTCAATAGCTCTATTACAAGAAATAGAAGAATATATAGTAGAAAAGATCCTAATAAAAGTAAAGTTAATAGAGAATATATACAAAAAGAAAGAATGGATCCTAGCAATGAAGAAGAAAGAAAGCCTATTTGAAGAAGCTCAAAGAAGAAGATGATGAATTAGAGGCTTAATCTCAAAAGAAGACTTTGACAAGTTAAAACTACCTTTTGTCTCTAATAAATAAGCCAAGCAGTTTATAGTAAGGCTTTGAAAAAAACTAGCTGCAACAAGTTTATAAGAAGATATAGATTGCAAGATACAAGCTAGTACAAGACTAAAAAAAAGAAAATAGTATTATACAAAAGAAAAAAAGAAATGAACAGATAAAGAGAAAAAGGAAAAAAAGAAAAAAAGAAAATATAAAGAAATTTGTATCAACAGAGCCTCATAAAAAAAACAAGTAAAGTAAAAAAAGTTGAAAAAAGATGAAAAAATATACTTGAAATTACTAGAAGCGAGATTTTAAAGTGGATTAAAAGTGATTAATATGCAGAATAGTGGAAATTAAATTAGTAGTCTTAACAGGCTATAAGAACTATCCAAAGAAGTACTAATAAATTTAATTGCAAGGTAAGTTAGTACAGAGATAAAATCTTACTATAGCAGGTCGCACATAAATATTTTTTGAACAACTAGGTGAGCTAATATTTGTAATTTTAGATATTAAAAGAATTAGCCTTTTTGAAAAATTTTAATATTTTAAAATAGAATATTATAAAGCCTAATAAAATAGAGGCAAGACTGCCAAAATTAAAAAAAAAAAATTAGTAAAATATTTTTAAAGATATTTTAGTATTTATTAAACCAATTTAAAAGATTTAACTACTATTGAATATATCTTAACAAGCTTTTTAAGTTAAATAATAATTAACTTAGTATTAAAAAAAAGTTTTAAATACATGTATACTATATTTGCAAAATTTTAATTTTTATAAATAATTTGTATTATATTTATTGTAATTACTCACTAGTTAACCAATTAATATGTAATACAACAGGCCATAGACAAGTACCTATAAGGTAACCAGATAATACTGTATTAAACTTATATATATAGTATATATATTAAAAATAGTTCTTATATACTATTTGCCAACAGGTTTAGAGTTTATCACTTACTTGTAATATACAGTATATATAAGTAACTACTGTAGCAAGGCTGTAAAAAGTATATACAGTATATTCTCTAAATATGGTTTTGCTAATATCAATTTACAGTATATAAAGTTTGTTTTATATCTTACTTTATATTGTAGCTAACTATAATACTGTTGTTTTAAAATTTATTACAAGATGTTTTTATTATCTAAAAAGCATGTATATACAGTATAAATTTTACAATATAGTACGTACTGTATAAACCAAGAATAGCAATATTGTATATTTTTTTAATATTCGAAGCTTTTTTTACTTTTTATTATTATATACTGCGTTCTATTGTATTCTGTTTAAGTCTAAACATTTTTACTTAAATTATTTTAATAAAATTTTAAGTACATAATTACAGAATTACAATTTAGTCTTTTTATCAAAAATGTCGTAATAACACTAAAGAACGGTAACACAAGATACTACATTATCCCACGAAAAACTTTGTTAATCAGATCTGAAAATCGCAAAAAAACAGATTACCAACATATGCAGATAGGCCTATATCACTAGATGTGATAACGAGTAGTTACAAAATATGTAATTTCTGTTTTAACATTGGAATGAAAGGTATAAATAGATTAAACGGATCACCGAATAGACAATAAAATTTTTTTCTATGGCCACACACTAATGGATCTTTAACACGATAAAGTCAACAAGACCCTCTTTTCTTTTTTTTTTTATTTTACATTTTGCATATCCCCTGTGAAATCATGAGCGTTTTTACAAAGAACCCAATCCACCGTAGACCAGACAGATAAAACAATAACGATAGCAGTATGCATTGAACTACGCCTTATTGGTTAGCTCGATCAACTAGCGTAATCCATACAGATGGCTCGATTTTACAATTAATCATCTGTTTTTCATAACATAATAAATATATTAGTTGTAAATTTTATTGTATTTTTTTTTTAAGAACTATAAAAAAATATTATTTATATCGTAACGAATAAAATGTTGTAATTGAATATGCCGAGATGCTATTTGAATTGGTGTGGCACATAGCGATAGGCCGACCAAGATAAAAAAGAAAGTGCAAATATACAGAATCTCTCATTAGGAGGTAAGAAGTTGCAGACATTTGCAGATCGACACATACATTTAACGTTAACTCTATTACAGTAATATCCCCTTTTTTTTTATCACCCTGAAGTATTATTTTTATATCCCAGCCACCATTTTTTTTTCGCCCACTTTTTCAACCCCATAAAACCTTATATGCACCGTAATCGTTCAAAAACTCTTCTCTTTTCAAGACTTCCCTCCAAAATTTCTCCTGTTATAGACTTTCTTTTCCTTTTTAATCGTAAAATAGTGCATCAGGAGTCCAGGAGATACTGTGTACTTCAGTAAATTGAATAATATGCACGAATCTCGGAGACCGTTTATTTCGCGTTCTCTGCCTGGCGAACATACCTCTCCAAAAAGTCTACCAGCCTCTCTACCTACAACTCCTGTAACATTTCAAATTCCAACTTCCTCTTTGACGGTTCCTGCCGCACAGCAAGCAACTGGTATAGAAGGTAAACTTATAAAACCGAGAAATCGTCGAAGTCTTTCTACTTCTTCGAGTCAAAGTTTACTTAAGAAAAGCTTATCAAAACCACGGGCTTTATCGAATCTTTATCCTTCAAATTTACTCTCGACTATTGAGGGAGATGCAAATAACAGGCCGTCCTTTGAAGACTTCGATTTTTCGACTCCTGGCATTCTCCCTACCGGAACTAACTCTGGTTCAAATTCTAGTAGTAGTTCCTCTAATTCTCCATATTTGACTTCTTTTCCTTTTTATCAAAGAGAAAGACATCACTCTTTATTTGTACTATCTCATCCACAACAGCAACAACAGCAAAGACCGTCAGTGTCACTGCAACAACAAAATTTGTTAAATGTTCCTTCAACACAATCAGGTACTACTGTGTCTTCTACATCATCTCAACAAAAATTGCCTCATCAACCGATCCAACGTCGTCAGAGTGGTGCTAGCTCTCAACTTAAACGACTATTAAGTTTAAAGTCGGAAAGTTATCCTTCAAATACCCCTTCCTTATATTCTGACTCTGAGACTGACTCTTTGGAAACTGATTCTGATGCCTATGTCACCAATGATGAACATGTTCTTTCTTCCTCTATAAAACGAAAACCTTCATTTCAAAAATATAGATTTTTCCCTGATTTATCAATTGATGCTGAACAAAATCGTCTTAGTAATTTGCATATTATTGATGATGGTTCTCCAGAGTTTACTTTTCCAAAAGTTAAACGAAAACTTTTAAAAGATCTGGAAGAGGCAAAAAGTCGTGCTGATAAAAGAATTATGGTGATTTTAGATAACTGGTATAAGTCTCACCAATATCAAGAACTTTTAAGTGAATTTTTATATGATGGTTGGAGTGATGATGATGATATACATTCTCCAATCAAAATTCAAAAAAAGAGTAGTCAGAGAACATTGAATAAAGAGAAGGCCAGTCCGGTCATTAGTGATACAGATGATGAGGCCTCTCACCTAGATAAGTTATCACTTGAAATTAAATCAATGAAGAAAGATGTACTTGCAAAAGATAAAATTACACATAAAATGGAATCTATGTCATTATATGGTAATACAAAACCAAAAAACATTCTAAAAAAGAGTAAAAACTTTAAAAGAAGATTGATTCATTCGAATAGTTGGCCTTCTTCAATTTTAAGTAAGCTATAAATTTACATGAGTGGTGTTGTGTGGAGCGATGGTGACAATTTGATCTTTTTTCTTATGTGTGAAAATCAAAAAAAAAAAAAAGGGAATCAACGACATTAATATATTCATTCATTTTTACGTGTCTTTAGCTTCATCTCATACGCTCTTGTTAACACGTATTGATCGTATTGCTCGACGTATTTTAAAGACTGCTGTTCATGATTTATTACATTTCAACGTTGCTGTTGAAATAATGAAAGAACTTCAGGAATTAATGGAATCACAAAGGAAAATGGCTGTTGGTAATGCTGATGCTGAAGATTTATTAACAAAATTAGTTTACGTTTTCGCTGACGTTACAAGAGCTGTTGAAGCTGTGGTAATTATATCCCTCGATTTTATTAATTTTGATAAAATTATTCTACTATTATATTATCTAAATTAATTTGAATTTAGAATTATCCTTTGGCTGAAACACATCAAGACTTTTCAGGTGATAGTGGAATAAATGATATGTTGACAACAGGTTCAGAGTGGTCTTCTTCACCATTACCATCGCCATTGCTTCCAATGACTCCATCATCATATTCTCCACCACGAATATTACACGAAAGGCGCAAGTCTTCCTTGGAGATCGATGGAAATAATAAATCTAGCGCGCTTTTATCTCCATCACTTGCGTATTCGTCTCCATTGGCTCGCCATGTTACTATGCCTCAATTACCGTCAACTCCTAAAATTACTCTTGAACAACGTCGTGCTTCTGCGAATGAAGCGATATTCGAAAGCCCAATAATGTACATTCCCCCCTCTCGACCAAGTATGGATGACAACCTTCTCACTTGGAACAATTTAACAAAGAAGCAAGTAGATCAGATGCTTCATGAGGAAATGAATAGGGAAATTGATTTTAGCATAAAGCTGAAGAAACAACAAGAAGATGTAGATCAAGACTCCAGGAAAAAAACAAAAAAAGTATCTATTATCTATTATCTAAGCATAGAATCTCTTTTTATTATTATCAACTGATTAATATCAATTATTGCAGCCGAAAACAATGATGAACTTTTTCAAATCAATAAAAAATGCGTTCAACAGCCCTACATCGTCGACTAGTGTGTCACCCATTGGATCCCCAACTCGATCAATTATTCTACCAAGTCCTATTCGTAACGCATATCTACCACGTCCTCCACCGTTGGAAAGCCATCGGTCTTTTTCTTTTGATTCACAGTCACAGACGCTACATGGTCGTAGTAATTCATTAATGTCATCAAAGAGTGATGTTGTTAGTGGTCAC
>CAJVPY010005874.1:0-11041 GCA_910591965.1 Dentiscutata erythropus | reverse complement strand
TCTGGCTTTAGCCCAAAGCAAAGTCTTTCTTTTACTAAGTTAACCTTTCTTCAAGCTTTAACAAAAGTTGTAGAGCTCATTTTTGTGGTTCTAATAGTGGCTAGATTATTAAAATTGGCCTTGTAGTTCTTGAGATATTGTAACTTTTCTTTCTTTGCATATATAAAACTTCTTTACAATATTGTAAAGAAGTTTTATATGTGTAAAAAAAGAAAAGTTACAATATCTCATGAACTACAAGGCCAATTTTAATGATCTTGCCATCATTAGAACCGCAAAAATGTTCTACAACTTTTGTTAAAGCTTGAAAAAAGGTTAACTTAATAAAAGAAAAACTTTGCTTTGGACTAAAGCCAGATTTCACTTTATTATAAAACTCATATAAAATTTACCCCAATTTTTATTATAGTAGTAATATAGCAATAGTGTCAATTTTATCTGAATTAGCAATTAATAAAAGTAGTAATAGAAACTGGCTATTATTATTGCTCGTCATGTGCCCCTTCTTTGCACATAACAGTCGTAACCACCGTTCCTAAACCTAAATCATGTCCTTTCAACAAAAACACATCAGTGTCTAATGACATAGTACAGTATGGGATAGAGTCGCTGAACAAGCCACAGAAGATCACATAAGCAGACTTTTTCGAGCTCGTTGCTTTACTTCTTTTTTTTTTTCCTTCCTCAGAAGTGGTAAGAGGATAGCTAGACATAACTGTCAAGCAGAAAATTCAAACAACAAAGAAGACAAACCAGATCATCAGATTACTCAAATACTATTTTGTCATAGACAGGTCCTGTGACCTCTGTCATATGAAAAGTCCAGTGACTCACAATAATATACTGCCTTGTAACTCCATTTACAAGCGGATCATTATTATTGCTCATCATGTACCTCTTCTTTGCACATAACAGTTGTGACCACTGTTCCTAAACCTAAAGTTATGTCCTTTTAACAAAAACAACATTAGTGTCTAACGATATAGTACAGTACAGAATTCTTGTCAAGGATCGAATTTTGAGAGGTGTCTCCAGAATGTTCCCTAAATCTTGATCTGAAGCTTATCTCTGAAAGAATTATATACCTTCCTCAATACCCATATATGAACCTACGCATTAGGAAGCAGTTACAAGTTTATCTGCCCAAGGCCAGCAACTTGTTTCTAAATATTTTTCTTTCCTTCTTTTTTTTTTTTTTTTTTTTTTTTTTTTTTACTCTTTATAGCAACCACCTTATGTGTCATTCTGCCAAACATCACTAGTTTCTCTACGTTCTTAACTTTGTCCAATTTAGAGTGGTGCAGGGTGTACACACCTGGCTCTTTAATATATTAGTCACTCGATTTGTCACATCCCTATAGTCTATATGATAAATCGGATAACTACAATATGAACATACACATTTCAGATGTCAGGAAGCAGTTGCAAGCCTACCCACTCAAGGCCCGTAACTTGTTCCTGAGCATCTCTTATTATTTGCTTTTTCTTTTTAACGTCAGAGTGCAGTTACAGGCCTACTTATCTAAGGCCAAACCCTGTCTCTGAGTATCGATATATAGAACCCTAATCATGTCTATACATGACTATTCCTTAACAACCTTATGTGATATCCTCTAACATTCTTAGCCCATAATTTATATCCAATTTGAGAGTGGTGTTGGGTGTACACAACTGCTTCATTTACATCCTGCCAGAAGAATTCATATAGGCATAGGTCCTTGCACTGCTAATGCAGCTGCAGAGCCTAAATCACAACAATGAGGTTCTTGCACTTCTATTATAGCTGTAGTGCCTAATCACAACATGAGGCCCTTGCCC
Organism: Dentiscutata erythropus; assembly: GCA_910591965.1. NCBI lineage: Eukaryota > Fungi > Glomeromycota > Glomeromycetes > Diversisporales > Gigasporaceae > Dentiscutata > Dentiscutata erythropus. Next base: position 9,223 of record CAJVPY010005874.1, on the reverse strand, counting down.
TGCTACTATAGCCACAAAGCCTAATCACAACAATGAGGTTCTTGCACTGCTACTGCAGCCGTGAAGCCTAATTTACAACATGAGGTCCTTGCACTGCTACTGCAACTACAGAACCTAATTACAACATGAGGTTCTTGTACTGCTACTGTAGCCGTGAAGCCTAATTACAATATGAGGTTCTTGCAATTGCTACTGCAGCTGTGGAGCCTAATTACAAACCTGAGGCCCTTATACAGCTATTTGTAGTCGCTAAACCTAAACACAAACCTGAGGTCCTTGTACTACTATTTGTAGCCATGGAGCCTAATTACAACATAAGGTCCTTGCTCTGCCACTGCAGCCACAGAGCCTAATTTCAATATAAAGTCCTTGCACTGCCACTGCAGCCGTGAAGCCTAATTACAACAACGAGATCCTTGCATTGCTACTACAGTTATGGAGCCTAATCACAACATAAAGTCCTTGCACTGCTACTGCAGCTGTGGAGCCTAAATCACAAACATAAGGTCCTTGCACTGCTATTGCAGCCGCAGAACCTAAACACAAACATAAAGTTCTTGTGCTGCTATTGCAATCACAGAGCCTAATTTCAACATGAGGTTCTTGCACTGCTATTGCAGCTATGAGTCTAATTATTAACCTGAGGTCCTTGCACTGCTATTTGTAGCACAGAGTCTAATCACCAACCTGAGGTCTTTGCACTGCTATTGCAGCTGTGGAGCCTAAGAGTCCTCGCCCTACTAAATGCCAAAAACACAAACCCTGTATTGCTATCGCAGCCACAAAGCCTAATTAACATTAATGAGGGTTTAATCAAAAATGCATTGCTATTACCCGATTATTAACATAAGGTCCTTATACTGCTATACGGTGATTTTTTTTTTGGTTCCATTCGCTATATATTACAAGCACTTATAATTACTTGCATTTTTGTATATAAATATCACCAAGAAAAATTTATATAGCTATAGGTCTTTGCACTGCTATTGCAGCTATGAGGCCTAATCACAATATGAGGTCCTTGCACTGCTACTGCAGCTATGAAGCCTAATTTCAATATAAGGTCCTTGCCCTGCTACTGCAGCCATGAAGCCTAATCACAACAAGAGGTTTTTGCACTACTACTACAGCCGTGGAGCCTAATCACAACATGAGGTCCTTGCACTGCTACTGCAGCCATGGAGTCTAAATCACAATATGAGGTCTTTGCACTGCTATTGCAGCCACAGAGCCTAATCACAAACATAAGGTTCTTGCATTGCTATTGCAGCTGTGGAACCTAAACACAAACCTGAGGTTCTTGTGCTGCTATTGCAGCCACAGAGTCTAATTTCAACATGAAGTCCTTGCACCACTAATGGAATATGAGATCCTTGCACTGCTATTTGCAGCTGCAGAACCTATTTATCAAACTTGAGGTTCTTGCCTAGATGACATACTAAAAAATATAATCATATACGTATTTGAGAAGCAAGTCACTAAGCAAGATATTCACAAGTCAATAAGCATGTCTCAAGCTTTTATGTTTCCATTTTTCTTTTTTCTCTAACAGCCAGCAAGCATATACTAAGTCTTTTTTTTTTTTTTTTTTTTTTTACTACCTAATATTTGAAAAATGACAACAAAAAGGAAACTGGCTTGTTCTTTGTGATGGGTGCTAAACATAACTATCAAACAGAAAATTCAAATGACAAAGAAGACAAAACAGATCATTAAGTTACTCAAATACCATTTCGTCATGGACAGGTCCTGTGACCTCTGTCATATAGAAAGTCCAGTGACTTGCAATAATGTACCACCTTGTGACTCCGTTCACAAGTGGATCATATATATATATACAACATATGACCAGGAACTAGCTCAAACTTAGTAAAGCCCGGTCTAAGCAACTCATATATTAAAAAGCAAATTAATCAATAAAATAAAATCAGTATAAATAATCTAGTAATCATATTAATAGTAAACTTTTATATGACAGAAAATCGAATCAAATTGCTAATTAAACCACAATCAAATTAAGCAAAATTGAAAGATTAATTACAGCCTTAATATCTACTACTTATTTAATTCAAAGCTCTGAACTAACAAAATATGAAAGTACTGAGTATTTATCGAAATAAACCAGATATTCGACCTAATACAACAATAAATCATTTAGATGACTAATATAGATTGAAAACCTCAAAGAAGCAATCACAAAGAAATAAATAAACTAAAGCCCAAATCAAAGAAAATTGAAATTAGCCCTGAAATAAGTGAAATATGATTCAAAAAACTTGAGTACAAAATTAAAGTTTAGTAAAGTAAAGGAAATACTTATCTGAAATGGAAGTTTGTTGAAACTATAATATCCTGAAGTTCTTGAAAGCATCTGTCTATCTAAGATATGAAGAAATACAAACTAGTAGTAAGGTAGTGCAAACCTACGATAAGACTTTCAAGGCCAGAACTTTGATTATTAAAAATGTTAAGCAATTAAAAATATTAACAAGCAAATTGACATGAAATTTTAAACACAACAATAAAAGTTAAAAGAAAATTAACTTATCTAAAATAAATATTCAATCTTGAAGAACAATCAGGACAATCAATCTCAATATTAATAGCATCTTTCTTATTTAACAAGGAGAAGAATTTTCAACAAATTTCATTGAAATTTACTAAAAATATTCTTAACCAAATGGATTACTTTCCTGAGGAGACTATCTACAATCAAGCAGACTCTAGCAGAAAACATGAGTTATATAGCAAGTTTCACTAAGTTCTACTGGAACTATCTGTCTTAAATTGAATTCTAATATTTATTTTCCATTTCGATGATGAAGGAGAACTCTAGTAGCACATGCAGAATACAGCAATTCTCACACCTACTAGAACTATTCGCCTTTAGTCGCATCACTATTATTCATATTAGCAGATTTTTGAAATTTACTATTGAAAACTCTAAAAATATTTAACAGTGAATAACTTTTGATCTACTGATCCGTTTTCGACAAAACAATTACCAAAATTTTCATCTTGGTGAGACGCTTCTAATAGATACAAAATTGGCAAAATCCAATTACAATATCCCGATATCTTTGATGATTTATTTCACTTCAGGTGTTTTAGAATTAGTTTACCCACTTGAAGTGACACAAATCTCTACTGATCTCAGGGTTCTGTGGTTGGATTTTTGTCGATTTTGTGTCCATTAGAATTGTTTCAACGAGATGAACATTTTGGTAATTGTTTCATCAAAAAAGGACTAGTGGATCAAAAGTTATTCACTGTTAAATATTTTTGAAGTTTTCAATAGTAAATTCCAAAAATCCGCCGATATGTATATTTGAAAAAGCAATTTGTTTAGTATTATTATTTTTTTTTTGATTATTATTATTTTAATTATTATTATTACTATTATTATTTTTTAAAGCTTGGAGAGTTTATGCTTTACCTCTCGCAAATCTGCTGGCTTAGTATTATTATTATTATTATTTTTATCTATAAATTATATACTTTTGGTAAACCTGCCTGTTAGTTGTATGCTAAAAAGGATACTTAAATGAAAATATTTAATGTTATTAGTATATGCCTCAACTGTAAGGCTTGGGAAAATAAACTCAAGAAAATAATTACCTGATTGGAATTCTGAAATCAAATTCGAAATAGCTCTTAGAATCATATAAAAGTGACGATATTGTTGTTGATAATATTTACTATCAACCAAGGTGATAATGATTGCTAAAGGAAATCCTATATTTGATCCAAAAAAGAGATATCTATAATTGAAAAAAAAAGGAACGAACCTTGAAGGCTAGGAACATACAAAACAAAAATAAAAGAATACATCTATCATTGATACTGCTCTATCGAGTATTGAAGGATTTAATAATAAACTTTAGGACGTGTGAAGTCTCTACAAAAACCCACAAAAACCTGGTTAGTAATGAAAGTCTTAAGATAATTGTTAACACTCTATGTAAAGGAAAGAACTGAGTTAATGGAAAGTGGAAAATAAACGAAAGAAAGCTCTCATGTTCAACAAATGGGAAAAAAAATCAACTTGTAGAAGTACTTACTAGTAACTGAACATAAAGTTACTAAGCCTATGAAGATCGAAGTTGATTTAAGATTGAAATTCTGAACCTAATTCCTTACTAGCTTAAAGAAAAACTAACACACTGACACGATGAAGAATAATGAATTAATCGATGTTTAGAACCCTGATCTTGACTTGTAAAGTTACCGATGCAACAAAAAACAACAAAGTGATCAATAACTAAAACCTGAACTTAACTTGAAAGTAACTAGAAAAGGAAAGTTACTTTAAATGCTGAAGGAACTAACAAAAGCCAACTTGAAAGAAAAGCAGAACGTTAGAAAGAAGCTCTATATTAAATATTGGAACTAAAAGAAAAGCTTGAAATCCACATACCAAGCTAAAGGTTATAAAAGATATTGACACGACAAAAAGCAACAAGGTAATCAACAATTGGAATATGTAAAAGGGATAAAAAACCAAAAGGAAATAGCCTATTGATAAGTAATGGGTAAAAAATAAAAGAAAGTAAAATAAGGGTAAGATTGATAAGCAAAGAAGAAAAGTATAAAACTAGTAACCTTGAAATATATATATAAGATCAAATCACATAAATAATATCATGGGATTGATCAATGAAAAATTAAGACCTATCCAATACTCTAATTAAAAGAAAAACTCTGTTGAATAATAACTAGATTATAACCGGAAGCCCTTAAAGGAAGAAAAGAAGTGTTAATATTGACTAGGAGATATAACTTAATACTTATGAATTGGAACTTATAACCACAAACAAAAATCTACTAACATTATTAATATTATATATATTAAATTAATTTATTTTTATTCTTATTATCATTATTTTATTTATTCTTATTTATTATTATATTATTACACTTTTATTTATATATATATATTAATATTTATTTTTATAGCTTATTACATAGTTATCATCTTATTATTACATTTGTTTTTTAGTTTCTTTTTATAACTATATATTATTTATTATAAATTCTTATAAAAATCAGAATTGTAAATTATAATTAAAGTAGCAATAGATTATAACTTAGAGACTTAGACATTTGGAAATTTTTAGACTCTTAAACTCAATGTTCAATAATTTCAAACTCGGATTTTATTAACAAAAATTTGAAGTTTTAGATTTGAAATTATTATTTAAACTCTGAAAAACACTAAATACTTTAAATATTATTTACAAAAAAAAAAATATTTGAGATTAAAATCTCCAATCACACCAATGAACTACAATACTCAGCCCAATACTTATATAGACATGTATAATTTTTCTAAAGAAAATTCAAAAAGAAAATTAACACATATTAAAATTTTTAGTATTATTGGATTATGGATTAACAGTTATAGTAAAGGGCTACCATTTGCAAACCCAGATTCGAAACTGGCTAAGAGAGCTACCTGCTAAATACCAAGTTCAGTATGGCTCTTAGTTAAAGTATTTGAATGATTAATTTTTTATTTATTTATTATTGTTATTATTATTTTTTTTATTTAATAAAAAACTAAAGTAATAATATAAAAATATATATATATAAAAAGAGAAAATAGAAAAATTTAATTTTTAAAGATCAAAATCTTCATCTAAATCTACTGAACTACTATTTATATGCAGCAACTCGAACATACAACTAATTTCTCTCCTAAACAACCCTCCAATGCTCCTCATCTCTTTTTCAATTTTCCTCTACTAACTTTGCCTCCCAAAACCGAATTTCTTCCAACTTTGCTTCTAATACAATAATTTATCTTTTCAAGGATCTTACCTTATACAACAACCTAAAAATGGATTAACAACGTTAATATTTCATCTAAAACAATTATAAAATTGATGAATATTTACCTTCTGTTCTAATCTTAAACTTTAATGAAAGCCTTATAGAGAGCCTCATTACCACTGTATTTGGCATGTTGAATAGCATGAGAAATACAAATTCAAGACATTTTATTTTGTTATTTTTATTATTATTATTTTATTATTATTATTATTATTATTGTTTATTGTTGTTGTTGATATTAACAAAGGGAGAAAGAAAAGAAAATTTCTTAAAATCGAAAAATTATATTATATATGCCTTATTAACTATAATAAACAAAACATGTTTAAAACCTGATAATCTTATTGATTAGGAATAACAAACAATTAATTACTAGTTTTTATTATTTTATTAGTATTGTTATTCAAAGCAAACAAAAAAGAGTAAAATTTTATTATTTGTTAACTTTTACAAAAAAAAGATTCTAAGAAAATAGAAAAAGATGATAAAAAAAGCAACTACCCTATATACAAAAATACCCCACCCTCTTTTCTTTCTTTTATTTTCTTCTTCCTCTATTTTTTGTCTTTCATTATCTTCTCTTTCTACTTCAAGTTTACGAAGATGATTTTGAAGAGCAGCATCTTGATGTTCAAACCAAGATCGATATATATCTCATTCTTCTATAAGAGTTTTATGTTCTTGTTCTCGAAGGAGGAACTGTTGTAAATAGTCAAAAGCTATATAGTTAAGCTCTTCGATAGTTGTAGCTTAGTCATTTATTTGTTGCTGCAATCATCTATATATTATTACAATTAATAGATAATTAGTTATTTAATTATTCTTTATTTATTTATTTTTATTATATATATACTTACAAAACATTATTATTATTGCTATAATCAATATTATTATTATTATAATAATAATAATTAGTATTATTATTATCTTCATCATCACTACTACTATCAAATTCATATTAAGAAAAATGGTGAGACATGTTGAAGAAATTAATTGAAAAGTTTATATAAACAGAATAGAAGATACAAAATATAGTTTATTTATATAGATTATTGAATACAAAAACAGCCCAAACAAGTTTATTTAAACAATATTACAATAGTAACAGACTTAAAAAAAATATATTACGAACAGCAAGAATGGAAACTACAGATTATTATCAAAACTCAATAGACAAAAGACTTAGAATTTTATTAGCTTAGAATATTTTATTAAATTTATTAATTTATTTATTAAACTTAAAATAGTTATATTAGATAGATAGTTTATTAGATGTAGAAATTAAAAACTAAAAAATTTATTAAAGAAAAAGAAAGAAAAATAAAACATAAAACAAAGAAGAACCAGAACAACCACCAACTCAACTAAACTAAAACTTGGAATACTCTCTACAATATATCACAATGCCTCAACTTTTGACTCCAAATTCTCTATTTTCATCTCCAAGTTCGTTACTCGCTCTATGAGCCTATTTCTCTCTTCTTGCAATCTTGCTATCTGCATTTCGTGCTGGTAATTTAGCCACACCAGCTCCGTTGGATCATGCTCCTAAACTTGAGCTTGCAGGTTTGCAACCTGGTTTTGCAAACCCTGGATTATAGAAGGGACAGACTGGCTATATGCAATATGTAGCATCTAGATTTAATACAGAAAAAGTTAGAAAAAAGATGTTTTTCCAAGATAGATACACTTAAAAGACAGAAGTATAGAAAAAGAAAAAGAAAAGAGGAAAAGACAAAGGGAAATATTCACCAAGACTATACAATTAATTATGCAAGTCATAAAGAAAATTAATCATCCAAGCACAAAGGACTGTTAGCTCACTCAGACGTGAAAGGCTGGTGATTGCCCCGAAGAAGTAAAGCCAATGAAGTTTAGCACATAGCCCAAAAAGTATACCTACTTTTTAACAAAAAATAAAAAAAGCAAAGACCAGGAAGACAAGAAAAATTCAACAAGAAATTATTACTAAAAGAAAAAGAAGAAAAGAGTATTAGACAAAAAAAGTTTTTTTAACATAAAGAGATATAGAAAGGAAAATAGAAAGGACCGTACAAGGAAAAGAAATTGGTGTGTGGAATTTTGAGAAACAAGACACACCGGAAACACCAATATAAATAGAATTAAAACAATAAAGGTAATTTTCCCAGGACAAAGAAATTATTGCACAGCCGAAACAAAGAAAATCATAAACAATAATGATGTGATTTACAATTTAGACTTAAATGAACAAATTAGAAATAGAAACTAATTTTAGATACACTAAAATGGAAGTTCGATGGACCTCACAAATTGTAAGGGAGAAAAAGACAAAGAAAATGACCAAACACATACTAGGCCAAGAATTTTTGCCAAGTTTTTGTCAAAACAATTATGAAATATGTAGAGAATACAAAACAAATATGTGTAAACAGATTACAGCATGTTGGAAACACAAGGAACAAGCATAGGTTTAACGAAATAGAAAAGTCGTTTTAACTTCATAGCACAAGTACTCACTTAACAAATATTTAAAGGACAAGAAATTACCTTCCTTTAGATTTAATTCCAACAATTCTTATTTTTTTAACAATATTAACTCTATTTAAAATGACTACCCCACCTGTCTGATTAAATCTTCAAGTCTACTGACAAGCATGCAAGTTACACCAACTGTGCAACAATCTGCAATACCCCGGAACTATCATTGTTGATCCAAACAATATGACAATTATCCAGGATGAAAATCATGCATGCACCATTCTAGCTGCAACAAACAATGCCTCTATTATTAAGGACCGCTTAGCCAAATTTAAGGCTGATCTATTACCAAAAGGAAATAACTCGATTCTTTTAGTAATAGTACCAAAAGAATCGGACCTCAACAAAGAATTAGTAGCACTTCTTGCCCTGTACAATAATGTTCCAAAATAGTACAAACAAAGAAACCAATGCTGTATTTATGCCCTTGCCTATACATACCACCTAAAAGCCAAATTAAGTAAACTATACAAGATTACTACCTCTATAGGAAAAACCCAGGCCAAGACATACAAACGAATATTAAATTTGTTTGAAGCACGAGGGTATGACTATATCTATCAAACAGAAGTACTAAAGGTTAAAGATTTTAATAATATCAATAAAGAGGATTATGATGAACTCATAATTCTCAGTAAACAAATAATTAAAGCTTAACAAGTTTAGATTTTATGGAGTAAAATCTTAAGGGGAAGAAAATGTTACAAAGTAAGTTGTAACACAGTGCAACAGAAGTATAGAATAGTTAATTTATATTTTGAACAATTGTATTATCATTATCCCTTAAACTGTAAGCAATTCCAGGCAAATTTGCCTGGAAAATTGCTATAAATTTGCTTATGATTTACTTTTTTTAAAATTTAAAATATTT
>CAJVPY010005873.1:0-11042 GCA_910591965.1 Dentiscutata erythropus | reverse complement strand
AAGTTTTTATTAAAAAAATTAAACTTTTTAATAAAAACACAGGCAAATTTGCCTGTGTTACAATTTAAGGGATAGTTAGTTGCAGGTTGTGGTGGCAAGAATCAGAGCTGCTCATCTGAATATTCATTTGTGTCCATCGGCATTGGGGTATCTGATGAGGTAGTGGTGTTATTGTTTGAGGGTTGAGTGTTACTTGTTGTAGTTGTTGGTTCTGCGGTATTTGTTATTTCTTTCAAGTTCTAGTAGAAATAAAATCTTCTTGGTCTGGGAGTATGCTTATGTAGGATTGTACAGTACTTGGGGTAGTTGGTCGTGTTATTGGTAGTACATTGTTGAAGATACTCTAGCTAGGGGTAGGGAGTGGTGGAAGATCTAATAGTGTGTTTGGAATTCTTTTAATTGTAAAAAATTGTCTTAGTACTTTCATAGTTGGGGTAACATCTGCTTGATTTTGGATTGGTAGTAAAACAATTATCTCTTTTCTAGCAAGGGTTTGGATGATTGTCTCTGTCATCAGGAATGTTTGGAAGAGTTTTTTGGGTAGTAGCTTCGGTGTTGTCAGCATTGACTGATGGGCTGTTGTTGATTTGGATCTACTTGGAAGGTAATTTGGTGAAGTAGAAGTGTTTGCAGAGTTGCCTAGCTGTGGTGGTGAGTTGTTGTAGTGTTGTAATGGGCAAAGGAATGTTGAAGTATTTAGTAATATCTTTGTCAATTGGTAGGTTAGGTTTATCTGTAGGATTGGCTTGCATAACTTCTAAGGGAAGAGGAAATTGAAATTTGTAGTAAGGAGAGATTTGTTTGATAAATTCCCTAGCCTCTGCATCGTCTGTAATTGGGAATTTGAATGGTTTGGTAGTTTTAATTTTGCTGGTGTCTTTAGGTAACAGGGTTTTGTAGCAAAAAAGTTGTTTGATAATAATTTAAATGTGTAGTATTCTCTGAGCAGAGCGATGACCTCTGTAAGTGGTATGGTTGAAGTAGCCTGGTTGAATGGGAAGAACTTGTGGGCCTTTGGGTTAAGCTCTTGATATGTTGGCAATAGTTTTTGGGAGGTAGTAGTTTGAAGTATGCTTCTGGAATTTCTGTTACTGTATAGTAGTCAGCGAGTTTTCTCTTGTATTGGCCTAGTTATTGAAGTGAGGATCGATGAGTAATAGGGAATAGTTGGCAAAGGTTTGTTGGAAGTTCATTGTAGTGGGAGGGTAGTAGTGGAAGTTTCGCAAAATAAGACTCTGGTAGTTGTGAGAATTTAAAAATTCTTCGTAGAATATTTACTATAGCTTTGGTGTGAGATCGCTGTGTGATTGGAAGGTTGAAGGGTAAGATTTCCTGGATTTCTGTAGGGATTTGTGCTGGTGTGTCTGGAAGTAGAATGAGCTTGTTTTCTACTGCTTTAATGATTTGTGCTCTAATCTCTTTAGGAGTTTCCTCACTGGTGTTTTTGATCTGTAAAAGCCTTTGGTATATTGAATTGCTTTATATATTTGTCTAATTGTAGATCTGGAGAAGTTGATATTGGAAAGGTATTGGGATATAAGCGTTTTTATGAGCATAGTATGGATGGTGTTGCGGATATTTGTATTGGTAAGTGTTATATTGTTTTCAGTTTTATAGATAGCTAGGGCTTTGTCAAAGAGGTTCGTATACTCTTTCTGATGTGCTGGTGTGGTTTTTGGATTGCGTGTGAATGTAATGAAGAATCTGGTATCTTGGTGAATGAATTTGAGCGCGATCGCTTCAGGGAGCTTATATTGTGTCAGATTTGTTACTAGCTTGTGGCTGATGAAGTTGTAGATACCCTCGGGGGTTTCTATGGCTTTTGCAATAGAGTCAAATGACCAAGAGTTTGTATCGAATAGTGTATTGATGGGCACTGTAGTTTTGAGGTATACTACTGAAGCCCATTCCATATCATCTGCTAGCGTGCTGGTTGTAAGGAGTTTGAAGTTGGTTTTGGTAACTTGACTGTAAGAGAGTCTCGTGGTAACTGTTTGGTTATTGTTAATATTGTTGGTTTGTGGCTTTAAGCTAGTAGGAATGCTACCCGCTAGTGTTTTGGTGATTTTATTAGAGGTTGCAGTTGTTGCTAGGGCCTGCTATAGAGGCTGCAGGTGCATATTGGGGGTCAGAATTAGTAATAATGTTGACATAATTTGGTTGGTGGGTGTGCTAGGTCTCGATGTAGCAGGATTTATGGTATTGTTAGTGTTGGCGTTGGCTGTTATACTGGTTGCATGTAGTGTATTTGTTGTTGTTGTAGTATTGATATTACTGATATTGGTATTTGTGTTTGTGTGTGTTGTAGCAAGGCCATAGGGTTGGACAAGATTCATAGGAGCTGTGTTTTGTAAAACAGGTTTACTGGTGCTTTTGTTTGACTCATTGTCTGATTCAAGTTCTGTAATACAGTTGTATAAAACCAACAGAAGATCTGCAGTGCTTTTAGCTTTCATGTATGGTTTCATATTACTTTCGTATGTGCTTGTTATTATTGCAAGGTCACAACTACAGGTAGATTTAGAAAGCTTGGCACTGATGTTTACGATGTTGTTTTTTAAAGTAGTAAGGTCAAATAGAACCAATTGGGTAGGGTCTTCATGCTGGCAGATCCATTGTGTTGGGTAGTGGTTAGGTTGGAGATCCTTCCTGATTTGGTAATATCGATATAGAAGAGGAAAATGTCGGCATGCTCAGGAACAGTGAAGCTAATAGTGAAAGTCAGTTTGGACCAGTTTTTCATAGTGATATTTGTAAAAATTTTAGTGTGTTCTACACCTGGAGTTGATGGCGTCTTAGTAACAGTAATATCTGTAGGTTGCGCAGGTTTTGCGGTTCGGGAAAAATAACCAAAGATAGAGGAAGAGCTTTTAGAGGCCATATTTTTGTCAGAGTTTAGTGGCTGGCTAAGGTAAGATACTTGTTGCTTTTTGTTGTTTTTGCTTAAAGCACTACTTGTAGGTTGCTTTTTGTTATATGGAACTTGGGGGTTCTTAGAACCGCTTTCGTAGGAGGATTGAAAAACTGCTTTTTTGCTGTTTAGAAAGTTTATTATTACTGGCCTGTCGCAGTGGGTACTTTTTCCAAAAAATACACCTCCTTTAGATATTACTCGGAATGCTGGATAACTTTACTTAAGAGCCGGATATCAATTTACTTAGTAAGTTTACGAGATATTGTCACAGAAAAATTTTTCTTTCTTGTTCTTGTTTTGGTAGAGTGATCTACGGGGAGAGTTCTTTAATCATTATAAGTAATTTTTTTATTTATATACAATTAATTAAAATAATACTTTTTTAAAACTATATATACAAATTAATTAATTAATAAAATACTTTTAAAAAATCTATACAACTATATACAAATAATATATATTACAAAAAAATTTCTCTATATACAACATTTTTAGAATATACATCATCACTACCTTCAATAGTCCCATTTTTAACCAAAATTTTAATATTATTTTTAGATTGGACTCTAGACAAAGCAATATATAATTGTCTATATGCAAAAACATGTGAAGGAAGATATAATCTAGCATTGGGTATTGTTTGGCCTTGGGCTTTATTAATAGTCATTGCAAAAGCCAATCAAATTGGAAACTGATGGTAGATTAATTGAAAAGATAATGTTGTATCTGATGGTGTTAGTCAAATTTGAGGAATATAAACTTTTTTGCCAATATGAGTTCCAGTAATAATTTCAGCATCAAGAACATGCTGATTAATATGTTTAATTATTAATCTGGTATCATTACAAAGTCCATCAACTGGACTTATATTTCTTAAAAGAATAACAGGAGTTCCAATTTTTAGTACCAGTTTATAAGGAGGAGTAACGCCTCTACAAACTCAACTCTCTCCTCCTCTATTAAATTCAAACTTCTTTAATTTCGTACTTTCAACAACATGTACAATCTTGCTGCTCATACTTTCTAAACTACTCCTACTTTGGTAGAGTTCAAGGTTCAGTAGTGAAATCGATTTTATTTGGAGTTATCATACAATCCTAATCTATCTAACCTTATTTGAAACTGATGACACTAATACTAACTCCCTTAGTGATCACAAAATCCTTATCTCTCGATAGTCTTTTCCATATGCTTTACTAGGGCAACGTAGACATAAAACCCAAACATGCCACAGAATCTTTAACTACAAAGTTATGAATTCTTCCAAATGGGAAAACTTTGCAAATCAAGTCCACACTAATCTCATTTCTCACTCTACTCCTCTTTCTATACATACTGATAAATCTATTGAATCTACCTGATATAAAATTCAAACTAGCATTATCTCAGCTACCCTTAAACACATCCCCAACAAGAAGTTCACTGTCCGTAATTTCTAACATATATCTTCATCTAAAGCATCCATGCTTCACAATAACCTTAAAAAACTTGGCAATATTATTTGCCATATCAAACACTCCCTTCATTCTCATACTCTTATCCCTTTACATTTCAACTCCACTATTTCTTCCCTTAACCACTCTCTCAATCTACAAATTCCATCTATTTCTAATCTTACACCCTTCTCTCCTCTTGGATCCTTGATGCTAATGAAGAATAGAAAATATTTACAATGCTCGCAATATTGAAAACATCAAAGAAATCAAACAACAAATCAATGACTCTATCCATAAAAGATACACCAAACTCCAAACACACCCAACCTCGATAATCAATAGTATTCTAAACCGTCACAAGGATCCTGTCAAATTTAACAATATCAAGCTTAATCATGATATTATTACTAATCTCCCAACTATCAAATCTCATATCCAACAATATTTTGATAACTGGACTGCTCCCTGTAACATTGATCACAATATCTTTTAGTCCCATTGGCAAGATGAGTACAACTCCAAACAAACCATTAATCCTAACTGGTATTTCAGTATTCTTTTAGACTTTTCTCAAGATGAAATCATTGCTACAATTAACCAACTCCCTAACAACAAAGCATGTAGTCCATCTAGTATTAGCTATGAAATGATTAAACATGCTGAACCCACCTTTATTTTAGCAATTACCTCTCTCTTCAACCACTGCCTCAACCTCCAATCTATATCCAAACAATGGAAAGAAGGCTGGATCTTTTCTATTTCTAAAAAACCTATTTTTGATGGCAATTTATCTAATACGAAACCTATTAGCTTAGTAGAACACATTAGAAAAGTCTATACCAAACTCTTCACAAACCGCCTTAATAATACTCTTTCCAAATATAATATTCTTTCTCCATTTAACTACGTTGCTCTTTCTGGCAATTCTACATCCATTTCTATATATATCCTCAATAATATTATTGAAGATTCCAACTGCCAATCTAATCAACTTTGGCTTCTCTCACAAGATATGAGTAAAGCCTACGACTCTATCAACTTCAAACTTTTTCAAAAATCCTTATATAGGCTTCAAATGCCCCAATAGCTCATTAACATCTTCCTCAATATTCTCTCTAATTGTACTAACCGTGTTATTACCAACCTTGGCCTTACCAACTTTTACTCAGTTAAAAATGGTATTAACCAAGGTGAAACTATTACCCCTCTCTTTTGGAGAATCTACTACGACCCTCTTATTTCCTATATTTTAACAAACTTCTCAGGCTACACACTTTCTACCCCCTGGCAATCCTGCCTTACTCTTCCATCCTTCAACTACCATCACACCTCTATATCTGTTCATTTGTTCTAGCCTACATGGATGATACAATTTGGATTACCCAATCTAAAGAAGAACTAAATAAGATTATCAATATTGCAACTTTCTTCTACAACATGGCCAATATACAAGTTAATTCTTCTAAATCTATACTTATCTCTAAACACCCATCTGTATCTATCATCTTTTTAAATTTAAATCTTCTATCTATTCCAATTCATCAACTCTTCAAATTCCTGGGTTGCTGGTTTACTCTTAATAATAAGCAAACACAACAAATCAAGCTTATTCAAGATGAAGCTCTTCAGTTAGCTAATATTGCTAATACCAAAACTATCACCGACAAGCAAATCTCATATATCATTAATACTGTTATCATTCTAACTACTGAATACCATATTCAGAATATTGTTATTCTCCTATCTACCTGCAACAAAATACTTGGCAAATACTTAACTATTGCCAAACATAAGTTACATCTTTCCAGATCAACTCCTAATAGTACTATGCTCAATCATAATCTCTACAACATTTACAGCTTATGGGATATACAACTTCAACATCATATAGCAACTTTCTAAACATATTAACAATACCTCAACTCTTGGCCTAACAACCTGTATCAGACTTCAACAACTTCAAAATAATCTATGGTCTGCTACTAATATTCTCCAACACCCCAATCCTTTAATCGATGGGCCCAACAGATACACTACTACTTTTAAAATTATACAACTCCTTAATTCGCTTAATATTTCTATTACTTCCAATCACAATCTTGCCTGGCCACAAACTATAACTGGGGGTAGCCTTCCTCTTGAAAATATCCTTACTCAACATCCCAACTATCACACTTTCAAACAACAACTCTGGCACAAAAGGATTCTCTTTCTTGAACAACTATGTTCTGCCAACAATGATGTACTACTTGACTGGTCTCACTTATCTCCTAGATTACTTCATATTCTCAAGAGAAAAAAGCCCACTTGGTTTAATTATTTAGAAAATACTATCCTGTCTCACAGCTCTTCTCGCACAATTATTCCCTCTTTCCGACCAACAGGACATAATCCTTTCACTTACCAAACTAATCTTATAAACAAATTACTCAAACCCTGGTTACTTACCTCCCTATCTCTTGCAAGCCTTGCCTAGGCTATAGTCTTAACTCTAATCGTAACTCTAATCACTGCACTCTTGAAGTCTCGTCTATTCTCTCTACCCAATTTTTTGGAAGGAAATCTAATAATCAACTTAAACTCAATGCTAACTATATTGATCTTATACAATCCACTACTATCAAAAGCCCACCTGATATCCCACCCTCTATTAATATTACTGATTCTCTTATATCTTTGCTTTTCTATAACAATACTGCATCTAGCAACCTTTTTCAAATTGCCTTAGCTAACAAACCTTTCAATCAATTTACTTTCTTTACTGATAGTTCTGTCAAAAACCTTGATACAGAGCAATATACTATGGGTATTGGTTGGGCCCAAATCTGTAACAATACAGTTATTTACAACTTCTCAGCCCAAATTACCAACTGGCCTTCATCTTACAAAGCTGAGCTTCTCACCATTCTCTCTGCTATCTCTACTGTTCCACACAACTCTTCAGTTGACATCTTTATTAACTCTCAATCTGTGATCTCCAAATATAACAAACTACTCCAGACTTCACAAGTTTCCACTAAATACTTCAAATTTAACTCATGGCCCATTTGGCATACAATTCTCAACTCTTTCAAAGCCTACAATATTAACCTAACCTTTCACAAAGTTCAAGCCCATGCTAATAATACTTTTAATAACTTAGCAGATCACCTTGCCAATAATCATATATTATCACCTACCCTGCTATTTAACTATTCTTACAGAAGATAGTGATTTACTAAAATATTTATATGGAAATTTTAATCAAATGAAATGGTTCGAAGATAAATTACCAATTCTTGCTAATATCACAAACGGTCTTAAAATTATTCATAATGAAGGTTTAATTCATCGTAATCTCCATTGTGGAAACATTTTAATCTATAAAGGGCATCTTTTATTTCTGACTTTGGGCTATCGCATCCTTTTGATTATGAAAATTCTATTACAAACAAGTTAATTGGTGTAGTTCTATTTATTGCTCCAGAAATTTTGCAAGAAAACAATTTATATTTAAATCAGATATATATAGCTTTGGAATCATTATGTGGATGTTTTCTTCTGGAACTCTTCCATTAGTACCGTAAATATGATGAATACTTGGCACTAGATATATATAATGGAGTTCGGCCTCAAATTATAGACAGAACGCCACCTTGCTTTGCCAATCTGATGCAAAGATGTTGGGATCCTAAACCTGAAAAAAGACCAACTTCATCTGAAATTTATAATATGATTTGTTCATGGTATTATTTAAAAAATTATAAAGAATTTAAAGTTTCTGACAAAATTTTAATAACACAAAATAAACAAGACATTGAATTTTCGCTTATACCAAATGGCTCTAATTACTTACATTCAAATATACAAAATAATTCGTATCAAAGCTGTAAAATTTATTTAAAATCAATACCAACTGTTGATCAATTCCAAGGTACCCAATTTATTACAATTTATTTAAAAACCGATATATTTTAAATTAACTTACTTACTATTAACTTTTAGATACTGATCATTTAAACTTGGTAGTAAATAGCATCTGATAGCGAAAGATATTTTGCAATTATAAAACAAATTATTATTATGCCATTTTGTTCAATTCATATGTTCATAAAAAATTTTTTTCATAACAAGAATGAATAATATTAATAAATTTCCTATTACTGTTCTAGTTGTGATTGATAGGTTTTAATTGATAATTAAATATTTTAATTATATTTACAATAATATAAAAATTAATTTTTTTTCCATGCTCGAGAAATTCGACATAGAATGGATTTGAATTAAATAAATCCTGATTTCAGTATATCGAAAGTATTCACAAATCTTACAAAGATCAGAAAGTGATATCTTCTTTTTAATAATTGAGTTTCTAATAATTTATTAATTTTAATTCATTAATCTTTTTGTCTAACAACAATATTTTACATTGAATTACTCATTTTTAGCTGCAGGTGTTGTATTTTACATTAACCTTTTATTATGTAAAAAGATTTCTTCACTAATTAATAAATAGTTGGAATTTTTGAATCTACAACTCTGAATATCTTTTGTCAAGATATTTACAAACTGTATAACTTCAGTATGCCAATATCAATTTTCTTTTTTTTTTTTAAAAAAAAAAAATGTACTACAAATTTTAAAAATCGTTAAATAAGTTTTAATTACAGCATCATCTGTGACCAAACAATATCTCTTTTCTATTATCTCTAGATAGAAAAGATCCTTCTGAAGCTGTTCCAATCGAAATCTTTTTACTCATGTGTTTGGCGAATCATTTTCATCAGAGAATATAAACTTGAAGAATACTTTTCGATTTCACCTGAAGTTTGTAAAAACATGTATTCATGCTCAACTCCAGGTTCTGTATAGTGATCACATTGTTTTGGATTGTTACAGTTATTTTTTTGACCGTGACATTTGCCCTACTGATACTGTTGGGGATCTAAAAAAATTGATCGCTCAAATTGTAGTATTTACGTAAAGGGCTTCTGCAATGCTTTTTCACCCTCATAATTTTTCTAATGAAGATTTAATGAAGTTAAAGTTATATTTCCACATAGGTCTTTCACTAATATTTTTCCTCCTTCAGAATGAAGTTGATTTTTAAAAGCTTTTAGAGTAGTTAGAGTTGTATTTTTTTTTGCGATTTTTATGATTATTTTTTTGTGGTTTCAATTTTTCGTCATATACTGGGGGCACTTCAAGAACACTGAACTCAGTGATTATTTCGAATTGTGTCACCCTCGAAATAATTTTGATTGGTCAGAAAATATAAACAAAATCACGTAGTGTATATCAAATCACATAACACATGATATGTTATGGTATGTGTAACCATTATGCATCTAATACGAAATTTGAACCAAAAGTCTTCCAGAGCTCAATAAACCTTGAAGATAAGTTGGGTAGCTGTGTTTTGTTTTTTTTTTGTTTTTTTTTGGAGCACTTCAAGAATACTGAACTCAGTGATTATTTCGAATTGTGTCACCCTCGAAATAATCACATTAATTTTGATTGGTCTGAAAATATAAACAAAATCATGTGATGCATATCAAATCACATAACACATGATATGTGATGGTATATATAACCATTATGCATCTAATACAAAATTTGAACCAAATGTCTTCCAGAGCTCAATAAACCTTGAAGATAAGTTGGGTGGCTGTGTTTTATTTTTTTTTTGTTTTTTTTTTTATTATTTTTATTCTTCTGGCATTCTTTCTTTACGCTAACTATATTATTTTATTCATTTTAGTAGCACTATTGGAGTAGTTTCAAGAACACTGAACTCAGTGATTATTGCGAATTGTGTCACTCTCGAATTAATCACCCACTAATTTTGATTGGCCAGAAAGATATAAACAAAATCAGGTAGTGCGTATCAATCACATAACACATGATATGTGCTGATGTGTGTAACTGTGATGCATCAAATTTTGGATCCGTAATGTCGTATCCATTACGGCATATAATATTACGGCATACTATGTCGTAATTAATTCTACCTCATAGTCGTTACTAACACAAGAAGTTCTCAACATTTGTTAGTGTGATTAAGTTAGGCAACTTCGTTCTGCTTTTTTTTAATTTTATTTCTTTGTTTTTGTGTTCAAGCTAACATTCTCTTTTTAGAATTGTAAAATCGTCGTAGCAAAGCTGAGTATTCTTTTACGCCTATTACTAAATTATTTTTATTTTTTATATCAGCTTTAATTTCTTTAGTTATTTTGAATCATTCAGTGCTAAGATTTTGATTGAAATCAGAAATGCGAAACAAGTGTTAGGTAGTGAAGCTAAATTTTTTGTTAGTGTTGTTCGCTTGAACTATTATTAAAGTTTTTATTCTTTATATCAGACATCTTTTTTTTCCTAATCGTTTAAATAATCGTTTATCCATGTTAATTTTCTTGATCCTGAGCGATATTCATTTTTCTTTCATTTTGGGTAATATAGTCTGTTCATATTTTTGTATTTGGGCAACACCTGAATGCTTTAATAACATTAACCAAATCTTTTCTATTCGAATTCTAGTAATCGATAGCCTATCACTGTATTTCTTAGTTAAATGACAGGTTAAGAAATGATGTGCTATATTGATAGTGTGGATAAAATTCTACAGTGAAATTGTGTAAATATCAACAAAATAAGAGTTATCGTAAGATAAATCGCTAAAAGGTAAAGCTTTAGTGCGATTCATTAAGTAGCAT
>CAJVPY010005872.1:0-11044 GCA_910591965.1 Dentiscutata erythropus | reverse complement strand
GTTGGATTATAATCGTAACATGTACTAGCTGACTGACCAAGTCCGATCAAGTATTGTAAAATCATTTTTTTATGTGTTTCACACCGTGTGAAAAATCAGTTGTGTAACTTCAACGTTTCCTCCTGTTTGTCGATGTATGTTTATAAGTATTTCTTCCTTACCAAATATTTCATAAAATTATGGTTTACCTGTCGAATAATAAAACAAGTTTGAAAAAAAAAGAAAACATGTATTATACTTACTTCAAAAGCAGAATATGAAGGCCTCAAAGAGTAATTTATAAAGAAGATGCACGGATTGAGACAAAATTAGAAACCACATCGATAAATCACATACAAACTCAATAGCAATTTAAATTGTAAGGCTCTGCGAGAAAGGTGATGGATAGATTCCTATGTTATCACATTTTTAAGAACATATATGTATGTATTAATAATTTTCAACGAAATTCATAAAACCTTATATGAACAAATTCGTGTATCACTTTGATAAAGCACTACTTTGGTTCTTGACAATAATAATATTGTAGAAGACGACGAATCAAATGAAGATGAAGCTAATTAGAAATTATCGAACAATATTAAAAATTATCTTTATGAGGGTTAGCTTATTTGTTTATTTTTATTTAATTAATTATACAGCATAATAAATAGAAAGTATCTAATATCAATACTACATTAGTAGGCTTTTTTGAAAATCTTATAATTTTCTGCGTCAAAAAAAAGATGGTTTAAAAAAACATTGAATCAAAATTTCAAAAGATGGCAAACGATACAACAAATCTGAATCAGACAAATAATCTGGCATAAACAAAAACAAAATATTCTTTATTTGTAATAAATTCGAAATTCATAATTTCATAAGTTAGATAATAAAAGTCACTGAATAATTTCGAATGAACATAGTTTTTTTTTTTTTTACGCAATAAAAAATTTTTTATACAGTAATTAAGCTTTACAAATACGATTTATAATGCGCCAAAAAAATGATGTTATCTGCTGGGCAACGTCGGCCATGGAAATCCTTTTAAAATTTAAAAACTTTAAGCCAACATTTCTTGACGAATACTTAACTAATTTTAGTTAGTTTGTTTTTTATTTGATTCTATAAGCAAAGATTCTCTACGATTATCTAACCCAAATTTGATGAAGTTTTTTTTTATTTTAATTTTGGGTGTTTGTAGAATCGAAATAAGAAAAAATTTTATCGAATTATGCTATGTAGTCACTGGGAAATATTTATTTAAATGTTAAAAAATATTTGCCGCAACTTTTTTTTATAGGTACTAAAACTCTATCTCGATGGATATCTAACCAAGATTCGATGAATTTTTTTATTTTAATTATATCGGATTATAAAATTAAAATTAAAAAAAAAATTCATAGATATTCATTGAGAAAATTTCGCTTAAAATTTTAATACCTATAAAAAAGAAGCTGCGCAAATTTTTTTTTTTAACCTTTAAATAAATATTTCTCAGTGGCTACATAACATAATTCGATAACTTTTTTTTTATTTTAATTATACAAACACGCATAATTAAAATAAAAAAAATTCATAAAATTGATCATGTTTCATCAAGAAATCATAGTTTAAAGTTTAAAACAAATTTATTATTCTTTTATTTCTTGGACTCGAAAAACTTTTTTAAGCTTTAAACTGAAATTTCTTTTATTTTATGGCGGTTTGCAAAAGGGTGTGACTTCTGCAGAACCCTAAAGATTCGGAATAAAATATAGGCGTTTTAATAGGGAATTAAAATATTGGAAATTTTTCCGCTATCACCATCACGAAATCACCGGGTCACACCTTTTTGCAAACCGCCATAATTCTACATGTTTGTAGAATCGAAATAAAAAATATTATCAAATTTGGTTATGTAGTTACCGAGAAATACAGTATTTATTTAATCAGTATTTATTTAATTAATGGTTTAAAAAAAATTTTGCCGCAGCATTTTTTTTATAGATACTAAAATTTTAAGTGAATGTTTTTCAATGAATATCTAACTAAATTCTATGATTTTTTTATTTAAATTTTATAATTCTACATGATTAAATAAAAAATCTTCATCGAATTTGGTTAAATATTCATTAAGAAAACTTTGCTTAATGTACCGATAAAAAAGAAGCTGCGGCAAGTTTTTTTTTAAACAATAAATAAATATTTCTCAGCAACTACATAACCAAGCTTTGATATTTTTTTTTTTAATTCTACAAACACGTAGAATTAAATTACATCAAATTCGGTTAGATCAGAGCCACACAAAGTTTATTTTTCGTTTTGCATTACCTGCCGACCCATTTTTTTTCAATTTTTCGAAATTTTTTTCTTTTTTTTTTAGGATCCAATTGTGCAAATTGTTCTATTTTTGCCATTTAATTTCCCCCATAAATTAATCCGGTATCACCCGATGGAGACCTTATTTTTCCGGAAAAAAATTCGATTGGCAACCAAAATTTCTAATTCAGTTATGCAAAGCGAAAAATTAACTATGCGTGGCCTTAAATATGAACATGAGTCTATTAATCACTGTAAATAAATAAATAAATAAAAACTCCGACCAACCGACCGTTGATTTCGAAATCCATGTAATGCAAAACGAAAAATTAACTTTGCGTGGCCTGATCGTAGAGAAATCTTCGTTGAAAAAAAGAAATTTTACTACGGTTTTTTGCTTTTTTTCAGATTTTTAACCTTTTTCAAGTTTAAAGCGAAGTTTTCTCAACGACCATCTAACTAAATAAATTTGTTTTATTTTAATTCTATTAATTTATAGAATTGAAAAAAAAAAGAATTCGCTAAAATTAGTTAAGTCTTCATCGAGAAATATTGGCTAAACCTTAAAATTTTTAAAAGGTCGATCTCGACCCGGAATGTTGTGATCTTCCTGTAAATGAATTAAACACATGATGAAAGTTTAATACGTCAAAAATTTTTTTGTTTAATCGACTAATTCCCCCCAAGATTCATATCGCAAAATTTCGTCTAAGAAATCACCTTTTATGCACTAACAAAAAAAATTCCTTGCAAAATTTTAGTATATGTCGCCCACTAACCCTAACTCAAACCCTAACTAAGATGTCACATTTTAATCAGAACGTGACATGTAAATTGGCATGAATAATCCCAGTCAATCAAAACTTGGGGGAAATTAGGAAATGCTAATCGATCAAGGGTATTTTTCACTCCAATCAACAAGAGATAGAGGTCCAAACGCCTTTTTTTATCAGAATTGCGTTTATAAGTCGAAATTTTTCATTGATTTATTAGAAAAATATTTGTTCAAGTACAGTACTTCGCTCTTTTACATTATCGTTATGAATCATTACCAGCGCCGACGAATTGTAATTTACACTAAAAATCTTCGCCGAAATAAAAGGCATGTTTTTGCGTTCTGTTGGTTTGTTGAAAAAGAAGAAACAGAATTTAGAAGTGCCGTAGTTTTCTTTTATTTTTCGTTGATCCATCATTTTCATTATTATTATTATTATTTTATTTCGATTTGTAAAAACAATAATCACTAAATGGTAATAAATGTTTGCTCAAGCATCAATTGCAGTCAATACTGTATTTAAATTAATTGTAATACTTGAGCACCAATCTTCTAGTATAGACATAAATACACCTACTCTGTAATTATATGGTATAGACTATTATAAGCAATAGGGCCTCAAGAGGAGTATTTTCTAATTAGTTTCTTAACTACCAAAATGATCCTCTCAAAGGGGCATTCTAACATCCTAAATCATAAAAATCCAATCACGATCATAAATTAATCACATTGAAGAAGATACGTGAGCATATTATTAGATCGGGTTTTGTCTCAGTGATAAATGAGGCACCGTTGTACGCAAATCGTTAATCGGTTACCTCAGTTGTCTTATAAGGCAGACCATGGCGATAGGATTTATTTTTTGAGAATACTACGGTCAGACAAGATAGTTACACAAATGTGTGTATCCGCGAATTACGGATTTTGATTGGTTAATCTGATAAAAACAATCATTATGCTCCTTCGGTTTCCTAGTTTTATTTATTCACTCGTTACGTTAAACAAGTCGGTTTGTCAAACAAATATAATCTTTTTGCACGTCAATCAGTGGTAAATATATTGAAATTTAAAATCGCATAACTTTCTAGTCAAGTGTCAGGTGTGAATGAAACACTAATAAACCCTTACTAGTCATAAATTTTGATATTGATTGTAGAATAAAAATTTGTGACCAAAATTTCTTCAGGTTATAAATTTGACAATCTCGATAAATTCATAAAAATGCACAATGCCTTTGATGTCTCAATACATAGTATGCAAATAAAACATTCTTTTCTTCAGGTTATTTTATTAAAACCTTGTATCAGTATTCTTTAAGTGTTAATATAACATTGAACAATAAAAATTGATTGAATTTCCTCACAAGTTATGCACCACATCTGACTGAGGTGCCTCAATTATCACCTGAGAAAAGAACCGGTCTAAGGCATAATATATATAAGAAAATGAACATTTATAAACTATGTTATAAATATTTGCTATTGGCAACGCTTCTTACTTTATGAAAACCATTAATCTTAATTATTTATAATCAAGCGGCGAAGCCACCTGCATGTTCATATTCTAGTTTAACCAATAAATCGAATTTACTCTTTAATGCTTATAGAAAATGCAAAAGTGGACCTAGAAATTACTATTTAACTGTGGATTCTGCAAATTTCCAAAATTCTACGAATTCAGTGAATTCGGAAAATGGTTTCTAAAAATTGGTAATTCTGGAAATTCTGGACAGCCTATTCTACATATATAGAAATAATCCTCTTGTATCACTGGTCGTAACTAACGTTAATAAGAGATACTGTAACTTTTTTGTATTTATCTTTTTATTTTTTACTCGAAATGATGAATAACGAACCTTCTCAAAATTCAGTTGAAGATTTTTCAAACCTGCTTAAAAGCTCTAAAGATTTTGATATAAAAATCAAAGTCGGTAAATGGCCAAATACTAAAGAATTTAAAGCACATTCTACTATCCTATCAGCAAGGTCCGATTATTTTAAAGTTGCATTGTCATCACAATGGGCAAAGAGAGTAAATGGAATTATTATTTTCAATAAACCTAATATTTCTCCACCTGTGTTTGAAATTCTTATAAAGTAAGTTTATATTTTTAGGTTACATGTTAATTCAATTGTCTGTAAACTAATAAATACCTTCCATATAAAATAAAATTCGAAATAATTTCTATGGTACGTATTAAATTGAAATGTTTGATTTTGTTTCTATAAAATGAATAGTTATATTTATGCAGGAAAATTATTCGATAATAATAAAGCTAGTTTTCTCGACGTTTTTATTGCAGCAGATGAAATTGGATTATTTGAAATTAGTCAGCAAGTTGAAAAACACTTGCTAGGATCCAAATCTGCTTGGAAATTTCCAAAAGACTTTATTACAATATGCAAACATGATACTTTTACAAATTTATATGAAATTGCATTAAAATTTGTAAGAAATGAAACAAATGGATATCTTAGACAAGGTAAATATCTCAAAGCATTGGAATTTTCTAAAGAAATTCTCGAAAACAGCCAGTATAATGTCGAATATCAAGAAAGTGCTTCAACATGGGATCTTTCTAATAAATGTGGATTGGAAAGAATAAACGAGTTAACAAAAGTACTCTACAAGAACACCATTCTGACTTCCTTAAACCTTAGCAAAATTGAACTCGGATCCAATGACCTTATAACCAAGCGATTAGTAAATGCACTTTACAAGAATACCACTCTGAAAGATTTGAATATTTGGTCCAACAAACTTGGATCAGAAGTAGGAAAAACAATAGCAGATATGCTTTTCAAGAATACCACACTGACTTCTTTGAATCTTGGTTCGAATGAACTTGGATCAAAGGGTGGAAAAGCTTTAGCAGATGCACTTTGCAAGAATACCACGCTGAAATATTTGAATCTTTGGTGTAATAAACTTGGATCAGAAGGAGGAAAAGCAATAGTAAACATGCTTTGCAAGAACACCACGCTGACTTCTTTGGATCTTGGCTCGAATGAAATTGGATCAGAAGTAGGAAAAGCATTTGCAGATGCACTTTGCAAGAACACCACGTTGACTTCTTTGTATTTTGGCTCGAATGAAATTGGATCAAAAGGAGGAAAAGCGTTTGCAGGTGCACTTTGCAATAACATCACACTTATTTCTTTGGACATTAGTAATAATTATTTTGGATTAGAAGAGGGAAAATTAATAGCAGATGCACTTTGTAAGAACAGTACTCTGAAAGATTTGAATTTGAGTCATAATAAACTTGGATCAGAAGTAGGAAAAGCATTAGCAAATGCACTTTGCAAGAACACCACATTGACTTCTTTGAATCTCGGTTTTAATCAACTTAGGTCAAAAGGAGGAAAAGTACTAGCATATGCGCTTTGCACTAATGCTACACTGACTTCTTTGAATCTTAGTTTAAATAGTTTTAGGTCAGAAGAAGGAATATTGTTAGCAGATGCACTTTGCAAGAACACTAAGCTGACTTCTTTGGATCTCAGCTACAATGAACTTGGATCAAAAGGAGGAATAGCTTTAGCAAATGCACTTTGCAAGAACACCACGCTGACTTATTTGAATCTTTATTGGAATGATATTGGATCAGAAGGAGGAAAAGCATTTGCAGACGTGCTTTGCAAGAACACCACGCTGATTTCTTTGAATCTTGGTAATAATAACTTTGAATCATGGGAATTAGCAGATGCAGTTTGCAAGAATACCACGCTGACTTCTTTGAAACTTTATTGAAATGATTGATCTTGGATCAAAAGGATGAAAAGCACTTGCAGATGCTCTTTGCAATAACACCACACTTATTTCTTTGGACATTAGTAATAATTATTTGGATCAGAAGAGGTAAGATTATTAGCAGATGCACTTTGCAAGAAGGATACTTTGAAAATTTTGAATTTGAATGATACTAATCTTGGATCAGAAGATGGAAAGGCATTAGCAGTTGCGCTTTGCAAAAACACCACACCGAAATATTTGTACATTCGAGAAAATAAAATTGACTTTAAATTAAACTTGAATAATCAATGTATAGAGATATTTCAATAGAGCATGCAAATTAGAATAAATAAATGTAAAATAAATGTAATGTAACTCAGTAACCAAATTTATTATTTATTACTAACTACTTCAATTAAATGCAAAACAAATAATTAAACACTATACTGAATAAACAATAATGAATAAAACGATATATTTCAATTGTTACGTAGCACATTCGAAACAAGTGTTTGTTTTGTCATAAATCATTGATAACTCAAAACTCAGTCTATAAAATTGCCTTCTATGTATTGATAAAAAACTTTCCTTGTAAAATTTTGGTATATAGCATCTTCAAATTCTAACCCAGTAGCAAGAACCTAACAGCATGAAATTTTTACGGTGAAATGGTTCAAAATTTTTCTGGGTAGTGATTCTACCCATTTATTGTAGCCCCAAACAACGAATTTAACCATCAAAAGAAACATTATACTATTATACTGTATTAATATTACTTAGTTTGTCTTATATCCATGTGTTTTCTGATATAGTCAACAAGAAGACATTCTATTGTTAATTAAAAGCTGCTATAATTGCAGTAATATATAATTTTTGCATTTTTATAACCGATTTAAAACGGTAATATCCAAATTTAACTATACAGAAGCTTAAACCTCTTAAAACTGCATAGTAGTTATGATTAAATTTAATGTCACGTATGATCATGAAATCGGATGATCACGAAATCAAACCCTATTTTAATATACGATTTTTAAAAATTTTCAGGGTACATTTTTTAGGCATTTTTTTTGGATTTAGGGTTACGGTTAGTGATTATTTCTAAATACAGTCAGACCCCCTAAATGCACCCTCCCTAAATACAGCACTTCCCTATAAGTCCAGGCCCATGATGGGGCTTATAGATAAATGCATGTTCTTTATTCTGTAAGTGCACAAAAATACTTCCATAAATGAATATAAACCCCACTAAAACCCACCTATACTCTTTTATTATAAACCGTAACTAACGTTAACTTTTTTGTATTTACGTATCTTTCTATATTATTTTTTACTCGCAAATATGAATAATGAACCTATTCAAAATTTAGTTGAAGATTTTTCAAATTTACTTGAAAGCACTAAAGATTTTGATATAAAAATTAAAGTTGGTGAAGAACCAAATACTAAAGAATTTAAAGCACATTCTATTATCTTATCGGCAAGATCCGATTATTTTAAAGTTGCATTGTCATCACGATGGGCAAAGAGAGAAAATGGAATTATTATTTTCAATAAACCTAATATTTCTCCACCTGTGTTTGAAATTCTTATAAAGTAAGTTTATATTTTTAGGTTACATGTTAATTCAGTTGTCTGTAAACTAATAAACACCTTCCATATACAAATAAAAAAAAAATTTCTATGGTATTAAATTGAAATGTTGATTTTGTTTTTCATAAAATGAATAGCTATATTTATACAGGAAAATTTTCCGATATTAGTAAAGCTAACCTTCTCGACATTTTGATTGCAGCAGATGAAATTGGATTATTTGAAATTAGTCAACAAGCTGAAAAACGCTTGCTAAGAACCGAATCAGCTTTGAAATTTCCAAAAGATTTTGTTACAATATGTAAACATGATAGTTTTACAATTTTATACGAATTTTCATTAAAATTTATAAAAAATGAAATACAAGGATATCTTAGCCAAGGTAAATTTCTCAAAGCATTGGAATTTTGTGAAGAAATTCTTGACAATATCCCGTATAACGCCCAATATCAAGAAAGTGCTACAAAATGGGATCTTTCTTACAAATGTGAATTGAAAAGAATGAACGAGTTAACAAAGGTACTCTACAAGAACACCACGTTGACTTCATTAAATCTTAGCAAAAATAATCTTGGTAAAAATGAATCAGGAAGAAAAATATTAGTAGATGCACTTTGCAAGAATACCACGCTGAAAGTTTTGAATCTTTATAGTAATGATCTTGGACCAGAAGGAGGAAAAGCAATAGCAGACGTGCTTTGCAAGAACAATACTCTGAAAGATTTGAATTTGAATGAAAATAAACTTGGATCAGAAGGAGGAGAAGCGTTTGCAAATGCACTTTGCAAGAACACCACGTTGACTTCTTTGAATCTCGGTTTTAATCAACTTAGATCAAATGGAGGAAAAGTATTAGCACATGCGCTTTGCACCAACACTACGTTGACTTCTTTGAATCTTAGTTTAAATAGTTTTAGGTCAGAAGAAGGAAAATTATTAGCAGATGCACTTTGCAAGAACACTACGCTGACTTCTTTGGATCTCAGCTACAATAAACTTGGATCAAAAGGAGGAATAGCATTAGCAAATGCACTTTGCAAGAACACCACGCTGACTTCTTTGAACCTTCTTTGTAATGATCTTGGATCAGAAGGAGGAATAGCGTTTGCAGACGCACTTTACAAGAACACCATGTTGACTTCTTTGAACCTTGGTAATAATAAACTTGGATCAGAAGGAGGAAATGCATTAACAGATGCACTTTGCAAGAACACCACGCTGACTTCTTTGAAACTTTATTGAAATAATCTTGGAACAAAAGGGGGGAAAAGCACTTGCGAGTGCACTTTGCGATAACACCACACTGAATTCTTTGGGCATTGGTAGTAATTATTTTAAATCAGAAAAGGTAAGATTATTATTAGCAGATGCACTTTGAAAGAACAATACTTTGAAATTTTTGAATTTGAGCGATACTAATCTTGATCAGAAGATGGAAAGGTATTAGCGGATGCACTTTGCAAAAACACCACGCTGAAATATTTGGACATTCGAAATAACAAAATTTACTTTAAATTAAATTTAAATAATCAATGTATAGAGATATTGCAATAGAGCGTGCAAATTAGAATAAATAAGCGTAAAATAATTTGTAACACAGTAACTAAACATAATTATTTATTGCTAATAAAAGACGAAATAACATGCCATTATAAAATGTTGCGAATTTGATTTTTTGTGGTGGACTAATTTAGGAAAAACGAACGTTTTATTTGCTAAGGGGCATTGCATATGGGATCTTAAAAGATAATACAAAAATTATATTTGAATCTGAACCGTATAGAAAAACAATTACTGTACCCATATGTCAAGGCACCTATTTTTATACATTACAGTGCTGGATATTCCAAAATAACGTTGTCATGTCCAGAATGTATGACAGGTTGAAAATTAAGAAAAAAAATTTTTTTCTACTCATATGGGATGTTTTCATATGTATAAAAATTTTTTGATCCAATCATATGCAAGGCTTTGAGTGACTACCGAGATTAAAAATGATATTTTATGGGTCCTTAGTAGTGATGCAGACATATGCTAGTGCCGTAACTGATCCTAACACCTATTAGACGTAACTCAAAGAAGTGATGATACGTCAAAAAACCATAACTGATAAATTTTATAGTCAGTACGTACGTATGCACTTAGTAATTTAGACCATTACATTTAAATTTAATAATCACGATGTTCTGACTGTAAATTTCGCCCATACGTTCAAAATTTTGCCTATGAAATTGTTATCGACACTTTAAGAAAAAACATTATGCTCATATTTTTGGCAGAAGGGTTGTCTAAATCCTTCTTCCAACTCATCCTAATCCTTAATGTTATCGACACATTTTGGTCTTGCAATAAACGTCATCGGACCATAAGATCGTGTGAACCCTAGAGATTTAGGGTTCTCGAGCACTTAATCGCGAACCACCAAAATTAGTTATGTACGGAGTTACCGAAAATTTTGATTAAAAATATATGTTGCATTATATTTTTTACAAAATAAAAATTTTTTATACAGTAATTAAAATTTAATAAAGCTTACAAATACGATTTATAATGTGAGAAATGTCGTTATCTGTTGGGCAACGAGGACCCACCTAGTATCGCCACCAAAATCATGTACGTAATCGGGTTTTAAATTTATTTTCCGACATTAAATTTAACGTT
>CAJVPY010005871.1:0-11046 GCA_910591965.1 Dentiscutata erythropus | reverse complement strand
GTATTTTTATTAATAAAATTATATAAAATATTAAGATTCTCAAAATTTTACTAATTGATTATAACTTTATACTCTAATAAACCTTGTTCAGTACACAAAAATATATTATTCTGGCATATTTAATTTTATATTTTCTGAAAATTTAAGAGAAAATAATATTTTGATCAAAATATTCAAAATTAAATATTTTTTTTTAAATTTTCAGGAAATATAAAATTAAATATGCTGGAATAATATATGTTTGTATACTGAACAAGGTTTATTAGAGTATAAAGTTATAATCAATTAGCAAATTTTAAGAATCTTAATATTTTATATAATTTTATTAATAAAAATACTAAAAAATGCTATGATTCTCACAATTTTACTAATTGATTATAACTTTATGCTCTAATAAGCCTTGTTCAGTATACAAAAATACATTATTCTGGTATATATTTTCTGAAAATTTAAGAGAAGATACATAATTTTGAATATTTTGATCAAAATATTCAAAATTAAACATCTTCTCTTAAATTTTCAGGAAATATAAAATTAAATATGCCGGAATAATGTATATTTGTATACTAAACAAGGTTTATTAGAGCATAAAGTTATAATTAATTAGTAAAATTTTGAAAATCTTAAAATTTTATGGGAATATTATTATAGTGCTATAGCACTATGGCACTACCCTATATGTAAATACAAAATTGGTATAACATGTAAATCAAAATATCTTTTTTGTATGCAAAAAATAAAACTTTAATTAGTGTTAGATCAAAGCTAAGGCTAAAGTTTGACAAGGTATAGCTTATACTAAAATTTTGCAAGGAATTTTTTTATTAAAATACAAAAGATAGTTTTTTAATCAAAATTTTAAAATGTAGTTATTTTTTTAAAAATTTCTTATTTTTATTACACAAAGGCATGATCTACATGTTACACCTGATCTTAAATTTTAATTGGTTATAATACCCTAGCACCATAGTGCTATAGCACTATAAATTAAATCCCTAATTTTATTAATAAAAATACTAAAAATGCTATGATTATCAAATTTTTACTAATTGATTCTAACTTTATTATGCCAGCATATTTAATTTATATTTATTAAAAATAGATGTGATAATTTAATTTTTAGCAAATTAGGCTAATTTTATATATAATGATTAAATTTTTAGCAAATTTACTTGATTTTAGAGGTAGCAAAAACCTTTAAATTTATGCAGATCAATTATAATCTATATTAGAGATGTCTGGGGTCCTAGCAAGATAGCTGCTTCTAGAAATATAGCTGTTGCACCTTGCCTAAACAGAAAAACTATGCTGCTATCTAAAAGTAATAGAAGTAAAGAAAACGTTTTTTGTAACATCAAAAAAGCCTCAAGTCACCAAGAGGAAAATCTTATAACAAGAAAAGTAGCAACAACAGAAATGCAAAATTGAGTCAGAAGCTCACATACTAAAGCAAAAAAAAAACATCTAAAATATGATCTTTAAGCGAATTCTTCAAAAACTTGGTTATTGGTTAAATTTGGTTTTAGTATAGGCTACACAAAAAGAATTCGATTTGATTGGGTTGATAGAAACTAATATACAAGAGCATACAAAAAACTTCTTGATAAAAGATAGAGACAATTATCAAGAAATTTGGACTTGTGCAGATGTAAATAAACTTAAGGATTTAAGTATAGCATCAGAAAAAATTTTTTAGTGTTGTTCTGCACAGATTTGCAAAAAAATTAAATAACAAATTAAATGAAAATCTGTGCAAAACTTCAGACTCACCAGCTATAGCTACAGAAATTAAAATACAGTTCTGCGCAAAATTTCAAAATATAAAAAATTTTGCAGTTTTTTGCAAAAAATTCTGCAAAAGTCTAAATTTTCACAGGTTTTTGCAGATTTGCAGTAATTTAATTCTCCTAATGAGGTTTACTTGTTAGCAAAAGAATAGAGAAATATATCAAGAAAGTAGAAAAAATAAACAAATTTCTATTAATTGTAAATTTTTATTTACTAAACAAGATCATGCTCTTGATTATAGTAATATACCTTCCACCAAGCAATAGCAAGATGATAAAAGAAATTAAAGCTAAGATTTATAATAAGATTGCATTTTATAAAAAAACAAACTCTGTAATCTTAATAGGTAACTTCAATTACATAGTTGATCTACAGTTAGACCAGGCAAGACTATTATCAATGCAAAAAAGTCTACTTTTGCATTGGTGGCTAATTTCTAAAAAGTACAAAAACTTGTTCAGAGTTTGCAACCCAGAAAGTAAAATATATACATAAAGTAATTTTACAACAGCAACAAGAATTGATCAAATTTGGGTAGTAGATTGTTTAACTCAATACATAGAGATAGCAAACATCTTTGAGATACAAACAATTATGGGTAGCAACTATGAGGTAGCTTTTGTTAATATCAAGATAAAGTTATATAGAAGATACATCAAGTAAGGCATATTCAGCAGTACAAACAAAATAGTTACTTAATCAGACAAAAGAAGAGGATTGGCAAAACTATAGAGCAACATTGTAGAAGCTTCTAGATAGCAAAATTTCATCCTTTTTAAAAGAATATTATATAGACATAGATATAGCTTCTTCACCAGATATATTAGATAAAGTTAATCAAATATATGAAACAATTGAAAGGGCTATTATTAAATCGGCAAAGCAAAACCTCTCAAACAAGAAGATCAGACCTTCAAAGAGAGCTATCAGGAAAAAAAGAAAAAAAAAACTTGTAGTTAACAGTGGCACATAATTTGAAAAAAGTTATAAGAGATATTAAAAAAGCAAAAAATATACCTAATAGCAGCTCAATACTGCAATAAAATAGAAGTCTGAAAAAAATAAATAAGTTGATAGGTAGTAAGATTATGTTGGTTACAAACTTCAATACTAAAAGCTAGTTAGAAGAAGCAAAAGTATGGTAAAAAGTTTTTGAAAGCAAAGTGGTTACTAAAGAGAATTTGCAAATCAAAAAAGAAATTAGGATGTGTGTTGAAAAGAGAGTACAAATAATTATTAAAAAACAAAACCAAATATTAACAAGCTTGCTAGAAAAGTCAACTTCCAAGGTGATAATTGACAGAGTATATACCGAAAAGGCAGAGAATGCCCAGCTTGAAACGAACCCTAAAGAGGTGCTTAGGATTACTAAAAAGCATTTTTGAAATCAGTTTCACAAAAGAAATACAAACTTGGCCTTGCTAAACAGAAATTAGTACAGATTTTTTCGACCTATTTCATTTTTTAACCAATCAAATTCATCTAAATACCAATCAAATTCGTATTTCAATCAAATTAGTATATTTTGATCTATCGTTGATAACTCATTATCTAGTGATTCAATTTTGATGAAATTGGTACTATTTGACTCCTTTTATAGAGAGGATTCGAATGGTACCAATTTCATCAAAATTGAATTACTAGATAACGAGTTATCAATGATAGATCAAAATATACTAATTTGATTGAAACACAAATTTGATTGGTATTTAGATGAATTTGATTGGTTAAAAAATGAAATAGGTCGAAAAAACCTGTATCAAGAATATAGTTCTATTGCGTAGATACAAGAGAGTTAATATAACTCATTACTTGAGCCAATTAAATTAGAAGAATGGGAAGCAGTATTAAGAGATAGCAAACTGAACTTAGCCCCAGAGATCTCAACAATTACATACTCATTTATTAAGCAAGCAGACAACAGAACACAAGTTCAGTCAGGAAATATACCAAAAATAGACATTAAAGGTCACATCTTTTATAGTATAAGATGTTGATCAGAAAATTCTAGATTTCATAGCATATGAGCATTAACCAATCAAATTAATTAATACCTCTGTATACTATAGAATGAATAACTTTAGTGAAGCTATAAGCAAAGCTTCCTTTTTATTAGTATTCTAAATAATAATTTATTCTACTTAGTTGTTGCTACTCTTAACTATTCTATATTACAATATTTAATTTGTACAATCAAACAATATCACTGTATATACAGTGTTATTTTACCAAATATAAAACACCTCTGGTGCAAGAAAACAAGAAAAACTGGCTAAAAGAAATCCCGAAAGTATGGAAGTAGGCGATCCGGTAGTATGAAAATAAAGACAGGCTAGAGAGTAATAGTCGCATAACCTATATGGGAGTTTATGACAAAACATGGCAAAGGTACAAGTCCCGGGTTACTGGATTGTAACAGTAATTAAATAAGGTATTTAACTTCCGTTTGAAAGATCCAGACTTCTGTATCACTATACCAATAAGGAGTACTATAGAAAAATTGGTAGCCTAATTTGGTGGTGTATGATGTTAATGCTTGAGAATCGTGAAATAACATCCTGATTGTGGTAGCAAGTTCTGTACCTGGCTTGAAATACGAACTAGGCCCTTAGAGTAACATCCCGAGAACACCAAACTAGAAGCATCAAGAGTACCCACTCAAGAGACACCAATTTGGAAGTAGTACAAGAAATGAATTAGGAGTAATGTGATAAGTACTGAGAGATAGAAGTTGGCTAGTAGATATTGTACAGTAGTATATAAGCAGGATATATATGATAATATAGATTTGGGAACCATCCAGTGATTTAGTAATTGGTCTGGTCAAAAGGTGCGGTTACTAAGGAGGTAAAATCTCATATAGCAGGTCACATATAGATACTAAGTTAGTAATCAGGTGAGTCTTATCTGTAATAATTAGATAGTTGTAAATGTATGTATGTACATTTGTAATCATAATACCTCAGAGTACTAATAAACAGTTAAGGCAAGACTGCCGAATTAAAAAAAAAAAACAAAATACAAAAATACAAAAATACAAAAAAATAAAAAATTCAAAAATTACTTATATTACTATTTATAAATTGCCAAAACTCTTTCTGATGATCACTAAAACCAAATTTTCCCACTAATAGAAAAACAAATTTTTGTTGGAGAGTCATGGTCTACGTTGCGGTTTGTCTAGAGGTCAACGTTATTTGCCTTTTGGGATTCTCTAAAAAGATATTTGGCATGCAAGCCAGAAGCATTACTATACAAGATAACTAGCAAGAGGCGCCCTTGTATATAAAATCTTGGTAAAGTGTAAGCAAAAAGCTCAACTTCGTTGACAAAGTTTTTAGATTATTACTTCAAAGAAGAACACAGGAAAAACAACAAAACTTTTTCTTTTCTAAAGCCGCACTCTTTCTTTTGGGTTTGGTAACTTTTCTCTTTCCTTCTCTTGCCCTCCCATCAGTCTTCTAAAATTTTTTACAAAAAGTGAGGATTTGGCTTACCCTCTCCAAAAGATCGGCATTATTTACTTTCTAAATTCGGATGGACTCAGTAGAATGCAACCACGTGACGTGTCTGTTTCCAAATATGGCACTACTCTGGAGAAGTTAGATTGGGGCCTCCGGTTAAAGAGATATCCGAAAACGATCATAATTCGGAAGAACTTTTAACGTTAAGACAAAGCTTTATACTAAAGATATACAATCGTTGCATTTGTTATATAATTTTTTCAGCCTTGCACAGGTTATAATAGTGTATCTTTGTTATAAAGAGAGATATAATCTCTCTCAACCTATTATCCTTGTTCTATAAATTTTTTTTTTTTATTTTTTCCTGTCTTTTCTTTTTTGGATTTTTTATTTTTTATTTATTTTGCTTTTTCCCTTTTCCTTCTTTTGTTCATTTCCTCTTTTTAGTCATAGTCTGTTTTTGTTTTTTATAGAATTTTTTTTAGATAATTCCAGTTATCTGTAATCTGGTAGAATGGAATCACAACTTAGGCCTGAGCTAGATTTTCGCACCACAATATAGAACTGAGTAGTGCCGAGCTTTTATCTTTATATTTCTATGTATTTATATTATTATAAATATTAATAAATAAGATAAGTCATGGCCAGACCTGTCAACAATTAAAAAAATAAAAAAAAAATAAAAAATTTAAAAAATAAAAAAAATACAAAAAAATAAAAAAATACAAAAAAATAAAAAAATACAAAAAAATAAAAAATAAAAAAATACAAAATAAAAAAATGCAAAAAGGTTAAGGTCCCATAGCCTAGTGGTTTAGGTGTCTAACTCTCTACAAATAAAGTTGATGATTTAATTATAGCTGGTAGTAATTAATTAAATTAATTATCTCTGTAAGCTTAAGGGGCTTTTGAATGCAAAACTCTGTAGCCAGTGTTGGGTACAGTCCTAAGTTCAGTTTTAAAAACTAAACTAGACTGGACTATTCCACTAAAACTAGTTTCAGTTCCAGTCCAGTCTAGTTTTTATGTAATTTTTTAAAAAAATTTTATTGGTCATTATTAATATATATATATATGCTGATTGCTATAATAAAATTTTTTTATAGTAGCTCATAACAGAAATCATAATAAATCTAGTACAAAATTAAATTTGAACTTGACTATATACTATGTTTCACTAGAGAAGATAATTCTTAAATTGCAATATTCTCAATACAAATTAACTTACTATATACTATAATGACCAGAGTAGCGAATAAGCTTTGTAATGAATAAGGTTTGTAACTAAGTTTTTTTATAGCAACTTATAACAGAAATTATAATACTAACTAACAACAAACAATTAAAATTTTATAAATATAATGTATTTTATTTATATACTATAAAATCTCAAAATAGCATTATTTCGAATCTTGGCCCAAATTAAACTTAATTCAGGCCGAAAATTGTAATTTCACCTATTTTGAGATTTTACAATACATATTTATTATTTGGTCTAGTTCTAGTAAGTACTGGAACTGAACTGGACCAGTTCAGTCTAGTAGTGGACCAGTTCAGTCTAGGGACCAACACTGCCTGTAGCAGTAAGATTATGTGAAATATATATTTGGCCAATAAAGAATTTTTGAAAGGAGTTTTAAGCTATGAAAAAAATTGGGCACTGTATATAATATGGGTCACGAAAGATAATACTGCAGAAGGCTATACGTGTGAATCCACAATTGGCAAGGTAGCACCAACAACCCTAAGGTGGCATTGTGATTTTGATTGAGAGGATAGCTGTATGCAATATATCTAGAAGTAGTGAGGGAAGTAGTAAATATAGTAAGGGGCTATAGTAAGAGAATGGCTTTACTAAATATGGAACACCCCTGGCACAATAAAGAAACAAGGAAAATTAATTAAAAGAAACTTCGAAAAGTATAGAAGTAAGCACCCTAGTAGTATGAATATAAAGATGGCTAGTAAGTAATAGTTATACAATCTATATAGGAGTCTATAATGAAACATAGCAGAAGTGTGGGTTCTAGGTTACTGTAATTAAATAAAATACTTAACTTTCGTTCTAAGAATCTAGATTTCTGTATCACCATACTGATAGAGAGTACTATAAAAAGAGTGGTAGCCTAATTAAGTAGTATATGATATGAATACCTGAAACTATGCAAACAGCTCTTCTAATAGCAGCAGCAAGTGGCTTGAGATACAGGTCTTTGGGCAGTGGCAGCATCTACTTGAGATATGGATTAGAATATCTTGAAGAATACCAAACTAGAAGCAAAAAGAGTATCCACTTCTAGAACACCAATTTGGAAGTTATACAAGAAATAAATTAGAAGTAATATGATAAGTAATGAGAAGTGAATTATAACTAGTAGACGTTATACAGTAGTATATATAGCAGAGTATATATGAATGGCTAAATATATTAAAGTTCTAAGTTAAATCAAAATTTAGAATTTAGAGTACTTCTTGATAGAGGTTCCCGAGGAAGTCCATCTCACATGTGAGATGGTGCAGACAGTTGTATCTAAGTACTATATAGAATAGCCGGGTGAGGTCATAACAACTATTTAATTAGATAGTAAATATATGTAATATATATATACTGTTTGGTTAAATATAATAATAAAAGTTAATAGCAAAATTATCAAAATTAAAAAAAATAAAAAAAATACAAAAAAATAAAAATAAAAAAATACAAAAAAATAAAAAAAATACAAAAAAATAAAAAAATACAAAAAAATAAAAAAAAATACAAAAAAAATAAAAAAATATAAAAAAAAATACAAAAAAATAAAAAAATACAAAAAAATAAAAAAATATAAAAAATATAAAAAATAAAAAAAAATAAAAAAATAAAAAAATACAAAAAAATAAAAAAATACAAAAAATAATACAAAAAAAATAAAAAAATACAGAAAAATACAAAAAAATAAAAAAATACAAAAAATATAAAAAAATACAAAAAATACAAAATACAAAAAATAAAAAAATACAAAAAAATTAAAAAAATACAAAAAAAATAAAAAATACACTAAATAATTTATATTACAAATCTAATTATATACTATATAATGCTATAGAAGTTAGGGGTGTGCCAGATATTACATGATTTTTACCATGAATACATAGTTAGCATGGAGTATAGTAAATATATAAAAGACATGATTATTTTTACTATACCACCCCCATAGATAGGATAGCCTCTTAATAAAAAAAATCATGTAATAAATAGCACGCCTCTTACAATGTAAGTTATATTGTCAGGTAAGTTATTACACCCTACTTTTGATTTTTCATTACAAAAATAGAAATTTTTGCCACATTATGATAAAATTGAACTAGAAACAATTTTAATTAATAGGCTCTAAGTAATTCCAGCTAAATCTTTTAATTATTACTTTTAATTAATCAAAATCAAGAATCTGGTATAAAATTTTTTTGCAGCAGCTAGGATTTTTAAGAAAGTTAAATATATATATATATATTTTCTTTAATAACCACATACTAAAATTTTACTGTATTTTTTTTTTTTTTTTTTTATTTTTAACAACACTGCCTCTTTATTAATTATATGAATATTCAGTACATTATTGGTAATCTCTTCCTAACTAGTATACTAATTAGTTATCAACCACCGCAGATGTTTCAGGTTCCTCCAAATTTTACTGTATTAAATATTTACTACTTAATACAAAACTAAGCTATTTAATAATCTAATTAAACTAAAACCTGGCTGTCTCTTAGAAATACCAAAGTTTGGTTACTATACTGATATTGGCTACTATATCTCATATACGGTATAACGCATTTAAAGATATGATCTAGCCTGGGCTCAGCTTTCATCAAATATTTACAATCTTTTAATTTACCAACTTGGTGGGTTAGAACTCAAAATTCTCTGTTTTACTGCTATTTCTAACAAATATTTTACTTCTAACTCTACTAATTAATTCACTTCTAATATCTTTATCTGCTTATTTGTTCTAGATTAATTCTTACTACCACTACTTTGACCAGATATAATATTCTTCTTTCTATAAGTTTTTTTTCTTTTTTCACTCTTCTTCGATTGTTTTTCCTCGGCTTCAATATTATTTTTTTTTCTCATATAATAAATTTTCTACATTTATTACTCTATACCAATTTATAAAAGTATTCTTGCATACCAAAGCTAGCCTCTTTTAGGGTTTTTAGTGCTACAGCTTCATTCTCTAAAATGTTACTTAATCACAAAAGTGTGCTACATCTAAAAAGACTCTTTGACAAAAGACTACATACTTTGACTCTCTTGACTAATATTAAACTAAAAACTGCTCTTTACAAGTCTTGTACTGTTAAAGCTACTTTATAAACTTCATTTATCAATGCCCAAGCTAGACTAATGCTGAACTTCTTAATTTTTTTCTACATCTTATCTAGTATCTAACACTGTATAAGGTAATCCATATTTTCTACCTTATTATCTTCACACTGGATACAAATAGAATTCAAATACACTGAGAGTCTTCTTTTGTATAGAACACTTTTCGTTAGAAGTGTTTATAACAAATTTTTAACATACTCTACTAATCTAAAACTTTTTTAGTTGAGTTGTATCTCATGCCTCTATACTCTTTAAATCTCTTCCAACAGTTACTCCAAATCAAGCCTTCTGCTTTTTTGTTCTCGCTATGTAGATGAGCCTTTTT
This sequence comes from Dentiscutata erythropus, assembly GCA_910591965.1. Taxonomy (NCBI): domain Eukaryota; kingdom Fungi; phylum Glomeromycota; class Glomeromycetes; order Diversisporales; family Gigasporaceae; genus Dentiscutata; species Dentiscutata erythropus. Next base: position 1,100 of record CAJVPY010005871.1, on the reverse strand, counting down.
TTGCATATACTAGATACTTTCAGTTTTTATACTAGTAACTTAAAATATAAAAAATCTTATTGGAAAATCTACTTGTTTACCCTGCTATCTTATACCAAATGGCCATCTAGACCAAACTAAATCACAAATTGACCAATCTTTGTCCAAGGCTGTATCTTCTTTCACTAGCTTGTTTGCCATCTTGTTTCACTTAATACTGCTATATGCTTTAACCTTATTCAAGTTTATTTTGAGCTCTTTCAACTAAATTGTCTACTATCTTATCTATGATTAAGTAATTTTTTAATTTACTTGATACTCTAAAGCTTCTATTTTCTAATACTTTCTGGATACTATATATTGCAACTATACTTATCTATACTTCTTAAGCATGTTGTTAGTAATGCATATCAGATTGCCATTAGTTCAGGTTTTAATGATGAAGGCCATTTTTCTACCCTTATACTACCTTTGGTAACTTCTGTTTCAGGTTGTTCTATATATATTTGTATTTATTTTGCTTCTATTAGATCAATATTTGTAGATTTGTTATTTGGTCGTATCTATAATCCATCTATAAAGAATACTAGGTTTTCGTTTCTTTTTTGTAAGTTGTGGATTACATTATTAATTAACAACTTTTCAACTTTTTGCTTAAAATGCTAATTTTTAATGAAAGTGATATCTATATGTTTGATTGGCTAAAGCTTTATAAACTTCTCTTCTATACTTTGCTCAAAAACTGTGAGTACAAAGAACCAAGAAGCAAAAATCAGCATAGACCATTTATTCTCTTTTTTAACTATACTTTTAACTTGGCAAAGGCTTTGTGCTATGAACTTCTTGCCTACACATTGGTTTGCTTTGTCTGCTATATTTACTCTACATCCAGTATATCAGTATAATAAACTTAGTGTTGTAACCAAGCTCTGTTAGCTAGTGTTCAAAGTATATATCTTTACCTTTAGCATCTATAGAGAACCCCAAAATATATATAAAGAGATAAAGTTTTACAAAAATTACTAATATAGAAAAATCTGCAGAAAAAAAGTCAAAAATAAACAAACTAATTACTATAAATAGAAATAATCTGCACAAAAAGAATCAAAAATAAGCAAACT
>CAJVPY010005870.1:0-11048 GCA_910591965.1 Dentiscutata erythropus | reverse complement strand
TAACTTACTCCCTTCACCAAGATTTTCATACAAGGGCACCTGGGTGGCAACTCCCTGCCAGTTATCTTGTATAATAACGCTTCTGGCTTGCATGCCGAACGTCCTTTAGAGGAGTTCCCCAATAGGCAAAGGTTGACCTCTAGACAAACCGCACCGTAGAGCCACGTCTTTCCAACAAAAGGTTTGTTTTTTGTTAGTTGAAATTTTGATACAAGTGATCGTTGGGGGATTATTTTAGTTATTTTGCATAATAGCAAGTATTAATAGTAGAAATAACTTTTAAGTATATAGATCAAGCTATAGTATAGATTAATATAAATTCTAAAGTACAAATTCCAAGTAGATAGTAAAAGACTATCTACTAATAGCAAACATCAGATATAAATATACTAGAATTAGTTAAATTTAAATAGATATAATTAGGTAATATAATTTTTAATTATCAATATAATATGACTTCTGCAATTATTTATATTAAAATATTAATAAACTAATATTTTTTTTAAAAAAAAAATTATATGTTTTAAGTCTACTTTTTATATTAAGCTTATTAATAATTTATATAATTCTATCTAAAACTTTTTTTTTTTTTCCTTTGATAACCATGTACTAAAATTTTTATTAAATGAGTTATGCTTAATACAAAACCAAGCTATTTAACAAGGTAATTAGACTAAAAGCCGGCTGTCTCTTAGAGATGCCCAACCTTGGTTATTGTACTAATGTTGGCCACTATACCCCACATACGGTGTGCCGCATTTAAAGATATAGTCTAGCCAGGGCTCAGCTCTCACCTCAGGACCTCTTTTCCCTTCTAATTCTTCCTTCTTCTCAAGAGGTACGAGACAAAAGAGGAAAAAACAACAAATACGAAAACAACCAAAAAAGAAAACAACCCAAAAGAAAAAATAAACACAGATTTTGAAAAAGAAAAAACATGAAAAGAAAACTAAGACCCTAAAGGCACTATTATAGCTCATGCATAGTTGGTAAAAATTATATAACAAATGCAACATTTGTATATCTCTCTTGTAAAGGTAAAGCTTTATCTTAATATTAAAGTTTACTTTCTGATCTTTCCACTGAATTTGGATGGCTCTGTTGTCCGAGGCCCCATATCGAAGCTACCTTCTGCCGTAATTGAAGTTCCCGGGCTGAGTCTCATACAGTAGTACCATATCCATTCGTAAACAAACACGTAGTTGCAATCTACTAGTTTGTCCGAATTTGGAAAGTAAACAATGCCGATTTTTTGGAGAGGGTAAGCCAAATCCTTACTTTTTGTCGAAAAATTTTGGAAAAAAGGCAGAGAAGCAGAAAAAGGATAGTAGGTACCACTTGGCCAGAAAAAAGGAGTGCAGCTTAAAAGAAACCTGTTCTTTACTGTTCTCTAGTTGTTTCGCAACTAATAGCTTCGTTGACGATAGGCTTAGACTTTATCACCTCCACCTAACTACCAAAATTTCATAAACAAGGACATCATCTTTTGCCAGTTATCTTGTATACCAACGCTTTTGACTTGCATGTCAAATATATAAAGGAGTCTCCAATAGTAGAAAAAGTTGAACTTTATAAAAACCGCACTGTTGATTCACCTCACTACAGGTTATTACTACTTTCTAGTATAGAAATAGGTATTTCTTTTTGTCAGAAAATTTGGTCCAAGTGATTATCAGAAAGAGTTCTGATTCTATCTAAAACATGTAATGTTTTCTTAGCATAATTATATATATATATTTTTAAAGTATTAAAGTAATTTTTTGGTTAGTGATTTTTTATTAAATAATAAACAATATTACAATTGGAATGAAAATACAACTAGCTACTATGCTTTTAATGCCACCTATACTAAATATTTGTATATGCAACTCAAACTAGAATTAACTATTTAAACTTTCTAGTCACAACTGCTAAGTTATACCATTAAACTAACCAAGACACATCTTGTCACTTTTATATTTTGTAATCTTGATATTTTTAGTCTTTCAACCCAATAGCCTAGTAGGATTGGTTTGCCAAACCTAAGTTTTTTAGGCTTAAGTCTTATAGTCTCTCAATTCTTAATACATGTTTTTTATAATACATGTTTTTTTTCTCTAGATCTTAGTCTAGAAGTCTTTTACTAGTTAGTAATAATGAATAACTAATGAATATATAACTAGTTTTTTAGATAACTAGTAGCCAAATTGATAAATTCTTTTGCTTAAAATCTTGGTTGTTTAAATTCTCCAATTTTTGATTCAATTAGCTCTGTTATAAAGCACTGTTGAAAATTTGCTAATTATTACTCAGAATTTGCTAAGCTGGTTTTAGATCTTCAAGTTCTCTTTTATTTTTATATGTTCCTATTATAAGTTTGTATTGCCTATAATAGTTTGTATTCCTTTGTATAACCCAAATACTATACAGATGCTTTCAGAATCTTTTAGTACATAAAATACACTAGTATAACTAGTTTTACAGGCTTTAGAACCCAACTTATCAATAAAAGATCCACTATTATAACATAAGTAGTACTATTGCTAGTAGGATTCAAATTAAGTACTATAGTTACAAACTAGCTTGGGATCAACTACTATACTATGTTACTACACTTATATATTTTTTTTATCTAATTTAAGATACTTTATATTATAATTTAAAATTAAAAATATTTCATAGTAAGCTACCTAATATAAAAATATCAAGTATAAACAAATATATTGTATATAATAATAAAAAAATTTATAACAAAATGTAATTATTTTGTAAATATGTAGTTATAAGAACTCTTTATAATAACCATCTGTACCAAAATTCCTTATTAAAGAAAAATAAAACTTTTGTTGAAAGGTTATGGTCTAATGTAGCAGTTTGTCTAGAGGTTAACAGTTTTTCTCTTCTGGAACTTCTCTATAAGTAATATTCAACATGCAACAAGAGCATTGTTATACAAGATGATTAGCAGACAGTGCTCTTGTATAAAAAATTTTAATAGAGAAAAAAAGATTCTTCTTTATTGACAAAGCTCTTAGGCTATACTTCTATGAAGACACAGAGAAATGATAAAAGCTTTTCATTTTTTTTCTACACTCTCCTTGGAAATTTATAAAAATATGATTGCTTTTAGATATATAAAACTGTTACTGTACTAAAAGTTTTTTAATATCTGAAATCAAATTAAGTTAATTCTAAATCTATAGATGGTTCAAATCCCTCACTTTGTCATGTTAGTAAAAAAATGTAATAATGTATGCTTGCCCGGTTCAGACCAATCTCTAATTGTCCGAAGGACACTACAGGCGGAGCAATAGTACACCCGATGCCTGTGTGTTAGCAATACTGAATTTTGATTGGTTGTTTATAAAGTAGATCATTTTCTAATTTTTAATTGGTTGACCAGAAAATAACGATAAACAACGAAGGTTAAGGGCGTTCTCAAGCACCCCTCAATGAATTCAATAAAAATCTGATTGGCTAGTTTGATTAAACTGACCAATCAGGGTTCGTTATTGAGTCCATTGAGGTAGGTGCTTGAGAACACCCTAATTCTGTAATCCTTCGGCTAAGTTACACAAATCAGCATGGGGTGTAAATTTCCTACTTTTTTTAAAACCTGTACCATACTGATCCGGTACTGTATATTGTTAGAGTTGACATAATTATAGCAAATTAATATGGTATTGTTTTTAAAAGTTATTTTACAACTCTATACCATACAATTTAGGTCATTCATCCCATACTGATCTTCTGTAATCTCGTCCTTCGGACCTTTAATAGTTTCTATTTTCCTAGTTTATGAACATGTGACCAGCAGGCCATTAGTTTTTAAATCTGATAACCTCTAAAACTAATACAAAAACTGTCCACTATGCATATTCGATTTGAGAGGGTGAACTGTAACAGAATGATAGTCGTCAAACTTGGTTTAGAATTTCCAAAAACTAGATAATTACCCGATAAACACTTCCCCAACAACTATTTCCCCGTCATAACTAGAGATGTGCGAATGCAAGTTTTTTTTTGGCTTTGCATCACATAATGAAACATTATGCTGCATGATGCATTATGCAACTCTGTATAATATACTGTGGACCTCTCAATACCTATATGCAGTGTGCAGACTTTATATTATTATTGAGAGGTTGTCGGATTTGTAAATATAAACTATTAGATTTATATAGTGGAAACAGACCTGATATTAAATTTTTATTGGATTTCACTTTAATATTGTTAATTAAATAACATAGATTAAAATTACATAATAACTTCTATGTGCATTTTTAAATTTTAGGCGACTTGCATCGCATTATGCAGCATTATTAGAGATGTGCGACTATTTCACGCGAGATATGAAGTCATTGTGTATTCGCCCGAAGTCATATGACACATTAAATTTTTACTATACTTGCCGCGCGAGGGCACATCTCTAAGCATTATGTAGGATGCAACATCGCCTGTATAATGTGTACGGCGCATCTCTGGTCATAACCATCACAGGTCGAATGAAGGCAATATGAATCTGATTTTAAAACAGATATTTGACAGAAATAGGACACCTTTAGGTACAAATCGGGTCATAAAGGTGATCAATACATAATGGGATGTCGATAGCTCTACCCTGACAACCATTTCACCGATAATCACTTCCTCTACATGACCATTTTCCCAACAATAGCGTCATGTTGGGAATGGTCATGTCGGGAAATAGTTGTCGAGGAAATGGTTATCGGGAAATGGTTATTGTAGGTGATACTTGTCGGGAAATAGTTGCCAAGGAAATTATTGTCGGGTAATTGCCGGTAAACCATTGACTAGATATATTTGAATAAAAAATTACAGCAATTAGATAAATTTACACATGATCTATGATCTCTTTATACTGCGATAAAAGCAATTAAACATAGCCAATCAAATTTAATTGAGAGTACATCTGCATGAATGAGCATTATTTATAATATTTGGAGGACGTTTATCATGTGGGATCTTTGCTAACAAAATGACCCTCCGAGGCTATGTTGATTTTGTGAATGAAAATTAAATTTGTCAGCTATCTAGTTATGAATTTTTTTTTAATTTGTAGATTCTATTGAGATTTACAAAATAAAAAAAAATCATTCAAATTGGATTGCTAGATGGCTGGCAAATTTAATTTTTATTCACAAAATCAACATAGCCTCGGAAGGTCATTTTGTTAGCAAAGATCCCATGTTATGTACTATATTACTTAAATAAATTATTGCGATTTACCTATAGAGCTATCGGCATTCAGATATACCAGGAATGGAGTGCAACGAAGTGCATAGTTATATGGTAAGTGAAAGGGTGTATCCGAATTCATGAATATGATTGGATTATGTTTTAATGTGATCTAGTTGTGCCAGTTCTTTCTGACAGGACAATTTTACTCATGCACTACAAATATTATAATCTTTATTGGTGAAAAAAAAGTTTAACCCCGAATTTATATTGGTGTTGTGTATTTAAAATAACTTACTGTTTAAGTTATTAACCGTTTGATTATTTATTACAGCCCCATATATCATATGCGAATATTGCAAAAAGACTAATACTTTGATAATGAATGGACAACTTAGACATTTCAATAATTTTTTTTTTACATCCCAGTACAACAAATTCATTTTATTGTCGCCCTTTTTCATTTTTTACTTAAAATAGTTTAGTATATACCTGTAATTTTGGATAATTTTGTAAACCGATTTTGTCCTTACTGGTTGCAACAGGAATTGATCAAATAAAGCGTGTCTTAGAGTGTTTGCCTTTACAATATACTTGTGGTATATTGTTAATTCTTTATAATTTTGTAAGTTATATCTTTGACATGTCTGTGGAGAAAGAGCTTCTTGCTAGATAAAATAACCAGAGTGTGTATTTGTCAAACAAATATGGTAATTGTTTGTGTAAAGGTATTTCTTAATACATAAAAAATATCACCAAATTCTTATTAACTTTAACTTAATCTGTTTACATCTCTGTTAAAGCTTGTTAAGAAATAATATTTATAATATCTTATAATTTCTCATCAAAGCCTTGAGAATAATGCTATATTTTATGATCATATTCTAAAAATATCCATGTTATTCTTACAATTTATAAAAAATTTACATAAAGAATAATGATCTATCTTACTAAATAAGTAATAAAAGTGTGTATTTTTTAGCCTGTGATCACATAGTGAACCAATTGAGTCAAACTATACTGTAGGATAACTGAGAAAAAAGAGAAAAATACAAAAATTAATAGTGTTGTATAGGTATAAACAAAAAAGTAATAAATACATATCTAAACTAGTGCTATTAGTTGGTCTTTTTGGTCTGTCTTGGTCCAAAGATTGGCAGTTTTTTAAAAAGCTAGACCAGGCTGCAGCCCTGGGTTAATTAGATTAGGACCTATTTGCATGAACTAGGCAGGCTAATTGTCAGACTAATTAGATAAATACATCAAAATATTAATAATTATAAACTTCAAAATATTAGTTTATTGCTTATTTTATTATATAAAAGCTATTTCTAAACAATATTCAAACCTAGTGATGTGTCACATACAGTACTATATGCTAGAATTTTGCTAATCACTTGTTCCAGTCAATCAGATACTAGAGAAAATCTAGATTATATGTTTTCACAATTGAGTTCACATCAAAGAGTTCACTGAAACCTTTTTTGCCATTTCTGAAAATTTCAGTTTCAGATTATAGCTTCCAAAACCTTATCCAAAACTCAAAACCTCAACTGAAATCCCAAAACTGCCAAAACATCAATAATTTATTTGTTTATTCTCTTAGAAGTTGGTGCTAAAATTCCTTTTGTGCCAAATCTGAAAGCTTCAGGATTTGGATTATAACTTCTGAAACCTTATCTAAAACTCAAAATCTCACTTGAAACCCAAAACCTTATTCAAAACCTAAAACCTCATCTGAACACAAAAAACTACCAATCTTCCATACATTGATTTCATTAATATTCTATATATCTATTTCAATTATACATCAAATATACTGATGTATGCTATTTATCAATAGAACAATATTTGAGTTTCAGATTATAGGTTTGGGTTTTGGATTATAGTTTCAGGGTTTCAGGTTTCAGAGTTTTGATTTTTTTAAAAAAATCCAAAACTAGTTTTAGATTAGAACCCTTTTGAAACTAGTTTCAGATAGGTTTTGTTTCAATGCTATCTTTGATTTACGTACAGTGTGGAGTATAGTTTATTTGCTAATTACACTGTGATATTAAATCTAATTTTTTATAATATACCAATATTAGATATTGCTTTCAAATAATTGTTGATAAAAAACTGTATATAGGTTTGGTTAAAATATAACATAAATCCAATAATGCAATTTTAAAATAAAAAATTTTTTATTAAAGAAAAAAAAGTTTAATAGCCTTTATTACTTTTTTTAAAAAGTATTTTTGATAAAAAAAGTCTAATAGCTTTTATTATTTTTTTATAGTTTCAAATGCTTAGGGCATCTCAGGTACTTCAATTAATAGATCAAATTATGTCAAAAATGTGTTAAGATTTGTTTTACAACAATACTCACAATAGAAATTATGATAATTCTAATAAAATCTAACTCACAGTATATAAAATCTATATGTACAATGTGCTTATGAGCACATGTTTTTAAAAGTTTTCATATGTTGTTAGTTAGAAATATGCACAAAATTCACAAGATTTCTGGCTACATAGTGCACCAAATCTATTAATAAAATCTTAACTATGTGCATTGTATACACAGTCTATTTTTATATATATTAATTAAATATATCTTTATATAAAATGGTTTATAGTTAGATCTGCAGATCATTAGCATAGCGGTTATACTCCCAGGTTGCAAATTGGAAGGTTGCCAGTTCAATTCCCCCAGTAGCAAATAATGAAAACCCAAATATAGAAGTGAAATACTGCGGGATACAGAAAACTCGGGACATCTACAGATAGATATATTTGGAGAATAGTTATTTTGAGAAGTTGTGGCTATGAAACGAGGCGTGTTAGAACCCTAATTTAAAATAACTGAAGTTATGAGATGTAATGTGAGGTCAAAGTCTGAGAGGATACTATATGAACTCGTGGCAGCACCACATTGGCTTGTGAAATAGCAGTCCAGTATAAGGTGATTCGACCTCTTTGGAGTGTCATGCAGGCAGTCGAATCTAGGCCCCAATGAGGGAACCAGAGAATGTCAAGCAGCAGAATTCTAGGTAGATATATATAATACCCATATGGGGTTATAAAGGTCCTGTGAAACTAAGTAGCATGTGTACTAGGGTCAACTATATAATACCTGGGACTAAAGTCATGGTGAGACTTACTGAAGAAATAAAAAAATAAAAAAAATGTTTTATAGTATTATAAAAATTTATAGTACACTAATTTTTAAAATTATTCAAATAAATTAAGCATACAATGTGCTCATTGAGTACATGTTTTTGAGGTGAGATTTTATACACTACTAACTCACCTTATTAAAATTTTAATTAATAGAAAGTAATTTTAATCAATTAATCAAGCGTGTTATTAAAATAAGTAAAGTAGTTTATTATGTAAAAAAAATTTTTGATAGTAAAAAATAAGAAGTAAGTTTGTTATTTAGTCAAAAACTTTTTATTCCTAACTACTTTTTTTTGCTCTGAATTATCAAAACTTTATAAATATTAAAATGAATAAAGTTTTATTCAAGTGTTTTTCATACTTTTATTATAGATTTTTATTATCAACATATTCTTTTTGTAAATTTTTGATAAACTATTCTCTCAACTTGTAATTGAGATCTTTATTTTGACCTATTATTGCAACTAAACATCACTACAATTATTAAAAAATCATAGCAATAGCATTGTTTGAGTATATCTCAATAATATTGTCATTTGTATTATTACTTTTATTCAAAATATTATAGCAATGGCTAAAATTATATTATAATACTTATTACTAATTAGATCTAGTGCTTAGTAAAATCAAACAAAAGCTCAAATATCAAAATTTTGAATCTATTAATTTACAATTTGAATATTAAATACAAATTTTATTATATATATATAAATTTAACAGGAATCTAGTCTTACTTTAGACTTTATAATAACTAATATAAAATTTAAAATTAGATTAAAGTAAAAATAGCTTTTATAATTGAAGCACAATACTATAAGTTTATAGATTTAAAACTTAATAATCAGTTTTTGCTAAGCATTATTTAGATTACTATGAAATTGCACTTTGATTAATACAATAAGACATCTCTAAGTGCACTCTCTATAAGTGCACACCCTCTCTAAATGCATATTCAAGTGCCAGCCCAAATATATACTTGATCTCTATAAATGTACCTTTTCTTATTATTCTCTATATGCATGTTATAAAAGTGTGGTCCAAGAGTATACACTTAGAGAGGTCTGACTATACATAAGAATATTCTTAGTTTGTTATTTTTTTAAATATATAGCAATTAATTTTCTAGCTATTTTTAAAATCTGTCAAAATGCTTTATGCTATTTATCTAATATACTATATTTACCTAAATACTCTGTAACAATTTTGACATCCAATTTTTGATTAATATTCAGTATCTAAGTACAGTCAAACCTCTCTAAGTGTATACCCTTGGGACCACTTTTTAGTATACATATAGAGAATAATAAAAAAAGATACATTTATAGAGGTTAAGTATATACAGAAAACCCTCCCTAAATGCACCCTCTCTAAGTGCATGCCCACTCTAAATGCATGCTTAAATTTGGGCCCAAATATATAAATACTCTAAATACACTTTCTTATTGTTCTCTAAGTGCATGTCATTAAAGTTTAGTTTCAAGAGCATGCATTTAGGGAGAATTCTCTGTATTTGGGCTTGCACTTGAGCATGTGTTTAGAGAGGGTATGCACTTATAAAGAGTGCACTTAGAAAGGTCTGACTGTATAATATTATCATGCTTCTGTACCCAGAAAAACATAATAAAACATATTCATATCCATACAATATATCCTCTTATATGTATACCCAGGGTACTAAAACAAACTAGGAAAATACTCGAGTACATATGTTAGACAAATATAGTACCTTTCAAGATTAGTATAAAAACCAAGACTTTAATATTTGGTTCTTAATTACTTTTATATTTATTTAAGTTTAAATTATTAAAAGATTGAATGTCTAATCAGATAAATGTGTTACATAAATTTATTTTTTAATTTTATATAATGCTAGTATCTTACAAAATTTAAGCCAACCAAAAAGATCCCTACAAAATATTACTAATAAAAGCAAATAAGAAATATATAAATTTTAAAAAATTTAATAAAATTTAGAACTTTGATATTAATTTTATAAAGAATTAAAATTTTAATTAAAAAACCTTTAATAATTAGAGAATCACTCATATTATTATTGCTATATTGATTTAATATTTTGATAATATTTGATAACATGTTAAATTTTTAATTTTGACCAGTATTGGTTTCTGATGACCTAATCTATTATGTTTTTAATCAATTTTAAATTTATTTATATTATAATTAATTTAATATAGATTAAGTAGATAATTATACTTGGCTCAAAAAAGTATAAATTTATTAGCATATTCAACTTTGCAAGTTGTATAAATAAGATAACCCAAAGTATACTAAAATTTTCAGATATTATATAAATAGCACATCACTATTCAAACCTGTCTATTATTATTAGAACTACATTAGAAAATTTTTTTTATTACAGTTCTGTGCAGATTTGCAAAAATAAATTAAATAAAAATCTGTGCAAAACTTCAAAGTTGATACTATAATTTTGTGTAAAACTTCAAATTCTAAAAGATTTTGTGGATTTTTATGATAATTCTTCACAAATCTGCAAAAATATAGATTTTTGTAAATTTGCACTTGTTTAATTTTCAGATGTAGTAATGGCATGCACATGAATTTTGAAAATTATGCACATTATTTTTATAAACATACTGTCACTGGTCGAAATTTTTAATATAATAGGCTGATACAAAGGTGATTTATATAAAAACAAACATTATAAAATCAGGTATAAGATAACTGAA
>CAJVPY010005869.1:0-11049 GCA_910591965.1 Dentiscutata erythropus | reverse complement strand
TACCCGGGGGGTACAAATCAAATTTTTATCACGTGAAATTTAGCGTACCCGGGTACCTTGCATGGAAAATTACGGTAATACGTAAAATATACAGTAAACATTATATTGTAATTATATATATATAATATATACTGTAATATATATACGTAGTATATTAAACAGAGTGTAAAAGCAAATTCTAGCTCTAAAACTAATCCACGGCGATTTTTTTACATCAGCCAATCAGATGAATGACATACAAATCGCTTTGTGAGAAGCATTCGATATTTTCGTGGTTTTCTTTTTAACTACGGACTCGAATATAATCTTAATGTTTAAACTAAGACCTTTATTCTTTGACGCGTGGTGTGAAAAATTGTTCATGATTCTTTTTCATTTTACAGAATTATAAAAATTTATTTATAAAATATTTTTTTTATTGCTATACAGTACATATATACAATATAATAAAATTTTGTAACAATCATTTTAAATAAAAACTATTTAAAAATAATCTACATGTATTAAATAATTTACATGTACATATGTACGTACGTGTCTACATAATTATCTTTCAATTAAATAAAATATAAATGTGCAAGAAAAATGAATATACATGTAATAATTAAAAATTCAGTAAATTATATATTGTAAAATATTTATACAAGAATTGAAACTTTTACGAAAAGTCCTTAATATTGCAAATTTAACTAGCCAATGCAACCAAACCAGGATTCGTCTTTTGTGTCAAAGACTCAATCGTGCGCTGTCTAATTCCGCCTGACACGGGAAGTATTGTATTACCCATTAAATATTGGTCAACTTCACGTGCTGCTTGTCGGCCTTCGTTAATTCCCCACACTATCAAACTTTGTCCTCGCCTGCAATCTCCTGCTGCAAAAATTCCAGGGGCTGCAGTCGAATATTTGCCTTTTGGAGTTTCAATATTTTTTCGCTGATCGATTTTTAGTCCTAAACTATTAAGTAGTTTATCTTCAGGACCTAAAAATCCCATTGCCAAAAATACTAAATCGGCTTGGAAAAACTGTTCAGTTCCTGCTACTTCTTTCATTACCCAGCGCCCTGACTCGTTTTTAGACCAATCTACTCGAATTGTATTTATACCTATTAAAAATATACATTAGCATTAATATTAGTAACAACAGTAATCGATATTCACCGTAAAAGATAATGTATGTACCTTTCACTTTCCCATTACCATCCGATACAAACTCTTTAGATAGCACGCTAAAATATACAATAAAAAAAGTCAAAAGCTTTTCACGCTTAAAAAAATACAACCAAATAAATAAAAAATATGTATATACCAATATTCGCGTGGATCTTTTCCTGATTGCATTTGCACTTCCGTATGACCATAGTCAAGCTGATTAAGAAAATGTTATTTAGACAATGTCACAAGGTTAATTACAAAGTCACTCTAAAGTGGCTTACCTTAAATACCCGCGGGAATTGTGGCCAAGGATTATCAGCAGCTCTTTTAAAATTTAAAGTAACCAATTAGCATTTGAAACTCTCATCAATACAATAATGAGAAACAGAATAAATACCTTTTTGCGGGTGGTTCTGGCAAGAGTTCAAAGTTTACAATAGATTTTGCACCTAAAAAATAACTTAGTTATATAAAAATGCCAAGATGAAATTAAACACGGATAGGTTCTGGTTAAATACTAACCGTGACGTAAAGCAGTGCCTAAAAGAATTATACATTGAAATAAAAATTAAGATAAATTTAATATGAGAAAAATTTTATAAAAAAAATCCACAATTCTTAATAAAATAATTACCAATACAGTCACATCCAGTATCACCACCACCAATAACAACAACTAATTAAGAAAATAATCGAGTCAGAATATTGGTAATTTGCTTTGTAAATTTCATCAGAAAACAATTTTTTTTTACCATGTTTGTCTTTTGCATCAATATATTTGTTATTCTGAAGATTTGAATCCAAAAGACTTTGTGTATTAAGTTGTAGGTATTCCATAGCAAAGTGAATACCATCCAAATTTCTATTCGGTATAGGTAAATCTCTTGGCCAAGTTGCTCCAGTAGCTACAACCAATGCGTCATTTTCTAATTTGACTTTTGTCGCATCAACATTTACTCCAACATGAGCATTTGCCACGAACTTAATTCCTTCTGCGGCTAAAAGATCAATTCTTCTTTGTACTACTTTTTTGTCAAGTTTCATATTAGGGATACCATACATTAAAAGTCCACCAAATCTGTCATTACGATCATAAACAGTAACAGTATGACCAGCTTTGTTTAATTGATCTGCAGCGGAGAGTCCGGCTGGGCCTGATCCGATAATAGCAACTTTCTTTCCAGTGCGAATTGCTGGTGGAGTAGGAACTATCCAACCCATTTCAAATCCTTTGTCGATAATAGCACATTCGATAGACTTAATACTAACAGGTAATTCATTTATTCCTAAGACACATGCACCTTCACATGGAGCTGGACATACTCGACCGGTAAATTCGGGAAAATTGTTCGTCATCATTAACCTATTTAGAGCATCATACCATTGATTCTTATATACAAGGTCATTCCATTTTGGAATAATATTTCCAATTGGACATCCAGAATCAGATTGACAAAATGGAACTCCACAATCCATACAACGAGCTGCTTGAACTTTAAGTCGTGGCTCGCTTAGTCGGGCATTAATTTCATTCCAATCTTTGACACGTGTAGCAGGATTTCGATAATTATCGACTTTTCGTTTATATTTCATGAATCCACGAATTTTATCAAGCTTCTTCTTGGCTAATTCTTCATCAACCATAGAATCTTCAATATCAACGACCGATGGTTCAGCTTCCTTTACAGAAATTTGCGGTAACGGTTGTTCTTTTTCTTTTTGAGCTTCTTCTGCCAACCGGTTTTGTTTTTCCAAAGCAATTTTATAATCTACTGGCATAACTTTAACGAAGCGTGGAAGTATTTGATTAAAGTTTTTCAATACACGATCAGCTATTTCTGAATTAGTATAATGACTATGATCTTCTATTAAATTACGTAAGAACGTAATTTCTTGTGGATCATTTACGGTTTCTAAATCAACCATTTCTGTATTACATCTAGTTTTAAAATCTTGTGAAATATCCAAGACATAAGCTATACCTCCACTCATACCAGCAGCAAAGTTACGTCCTGTTGGACCTAATACTACAACACGACCACCGGTCATATACTCACAACCGTGATCACCAACACCTTCAACAACAGAAATGGCACCAGAATTACGTACGCAGAAACGTTCAGCAGCAATTCCTCTGAAGAAAGCTTGACCAGAAGTTGCACCGTACAAACAAACATTTCCCACAATAATATTTTCTTCGGACTTGAAAGTTGAAACTTTTGGAGGATAGACTATAATACGGCCACCAGAAAGACCCTTACCCACATAATCATTTGCATCACCTTCTAATTCTAAAGTGACACCAGAGGCCAAAAAAGCACCAAATGATTGACCTGCAGAACCCTTAAGTTTTACATGAACAGTACCATCGGGTAAACCTTGTTCACCATGTGTTTTAGATATATGATTAGATAATGTAGTACCGAGCGCACGATCAGTATTAAGAATCTCGCAGGTAATGTCAACTTTTTCTTTCTTTTTCAACGCAGGTTCTGATTCGTCAATAAGTTTATTATCTAATCTAACATAAAGTTTATGATCTTGTTTTAAGACATTATGAGTAGCAACTCCAGGACGCAAGGTGAATGCTGGTGTTAAAATTGGAGTAAGATCGATATTTGCAGTCTTTGCATTTCGTAAAGATTCATTAACTTTAAGTTTATCGGTACGGCCGACCATGTCGTTAATTTTTCGGAAGCCAAGTTTGGCCATGATTTGCCTAAACTCCTCGGCCACATAATAAAAGAAGTTTATTACATGTTCGGGTTGACCATCAAATTTTTTACGAAGTTCAGGATCTTGAGTAGCAATACCAACTGGGCAAGTGTTCAAATGACATTTTCGCATCATTATACAACCAATAGCGATCAACGGAGCGGTTGCAAAACCCCACTCTTCAGCACCCAACAAACAAGCAATTGCTACATCACGTCCAGTTCGAAGTTGTCCATCAGTTTGGACAATGACACGACCACGAAGATCATTCAATACAAGAGTTTGATGTGTTTCGGCAAGACCCAATTCCCAAGGTAAACCAGCGTATTTAATACTCGTCCATCGAGAAGCACCAGTACCACCATCATGACCAGAAATTAATATATGGTCTGCTTTCGCTTTCGCGACTCCAGAAGCGACAATACCGACACCAACTTCTGATACTAATTTGACAGATACACGAGAACGAGGATTTGAGCATTTAAGATCATAAATAAGTTGTTTCAAATCTTCAATAGAATAAATATCGTGATGAGGAGGTGGACTAATTAAACCGACGCCGGGAGTAGATTTTCTTGTTTTCCCTATAGCGTCAGAAACTTTATGCCCTGGCAATTCACCACCTAATAATTTAATTGAAAAGAAAGTAATAGTAGATTAAATTTCAATTTAAACAAAAATCTCTGTGAAATAAATATATAAGGTTTAAATAATCACCTTCACCAGGTTTTGCACCTTGAGCCATTTTAATTTGTAACTCATCTGCGTCAGTAAGGTAATAGGAAGTGACACCAAAACGTCCAGAAGCGACCTGCTTAATGGCAGAACGCATAGAACCACCATTTGGTAAAGGTTTTGAACGATCAGGATCTTCACCACCTTCACCAGTATTTGATTTACCACCCAGACTATTCATAGCTAAAGCTAAAGTAGAATGAGATTCTTTTGATATTGAACCATAAGACATGGCACCAGTACAAAACCTTTTAACAATTTCAGTCCAAGGTTCAACTTGATCTAGCGGAATAGCTTTTGAATTATCAAAATCAAAGTCCAAAAGTCCGCGTAAAGTACAATTTTTTATTTGATCGTAAGCGTTACGAGCATAAGCATCATAAGCCGATTTATTTTTTGAACGGACTGCATCTTGAAGATTAGCAATACCAACCGGATCATTAATATGAGGCTCACCACCATCTCTCCAATGATATTCACCGGATTCTGGTAAACCTCGAGGAATAATTGTATCACGTGTAGGATAACCTCGTTCGTGGAAAGTAAGTGCATCCAACGCAAGAATATCAAACGTAGTTCCTATAAATATTATCATTATTCATATTATTATCATATATATAAATATATACAATAAAGAATACACAAAAAAATATAAATACCTTTTATTCTACTAGAAGTTCCGGCAAAACAACGAGCAATAACACTCTCATCTATACCGAGTGCTTCAAAAATTTGGGCACCTTTATAACTTTGTAAAGTTGATATTCCCATTTTTGACATAACTTTGAGAATACCGTTATTTATAGCCTTCTTATAATTATAAATAATTTTCTCAGAAGATAAATCACTCTTGATAGCATTTTCACGTTTAAGTTTAAAAATAGCTTCCATGACAAGGTATGGACAAATAGCATCAGCACCATAACCTAATAAGACGCAAATATGATGGACTTCACGTGCTTCAGCAGTCTCAACTATGAGGGCAATCCTTGAACGTTGTCTAATTCTAACAAGATGATGATGAACGCCACCAACAGCGATTAAGGAAGAGATTGCGACGCGTTCGGCATTTACGGCCGTATCAGAAAGAATGACAACTTTGTAACCTGCAGTAATAGCTTGAGAAACTTCGGAACAAATACGTTCCAAAGCAAGAAGATAACCAGGAATACCTTCTTGTTTAGGGAAAGTAATATCAATTGTAGCAACAGTCCAATCCGGTTGAACGCGTTCCATACACTTGATCGCGTTCAATTGATCAATTGAAAGTATAGGAGTTGGTAAAGAAAGTCTACAAGTTTGTTGTTCATCGATTTCTAAGATGTTGCCTTCCGGTCCAACATAACATTCAAGAGACATGACAATCTCTTCACGAATAGGATCTATTGGTGGATTTGTTACTTGAGCAAATAGTTGACGGAAATAATCATAAATTAAACGTGGTTGATCGGATAGACAAGCCAAAGGTGCATCATTGCCCATAGAACCTAGTGCTTCTTTACCATCACTCAACTAAAAAAATTCATATGAAATTAGAGTTAATATAATTCTTGTAAAAAAAAAAATTTGCAATAAGAACTGCAATAAGAATTGCAAAAAAAGAATTCCAATAAAGGATTATAAATAATAAATACCATGGGCAAAACTAAAAGATTTAATTGTTCGATAGTATAACCGAAAGCGTGTAATCTTGGATCATCAGATACAGGTATATCATCTAATTCAAACGAAATTCCATTACCAGTAGATTTTATTCTATCAATTATATTATCAAGAGTAATCATATTTTTATCTAACCAAGCACGAAAATTTGCTTTAGAGGCAACCGATAATTTTAATTCTTTATCATCTACAACACGACCTTCTTCAGTATCAACCAATAACATTTTTCCAGGTTGTAAACGACCTTTTTTGACAATACGTTCAGGTTCAATACCAATAGTACCCACTTCAGAAGCACAAATCATTAAGTCATCAGTGGTAATATAAACACGACAAGGACGAAGACCATTTCGGTCTAAACTAGCACCACAATAACGACCATCAGAGAAAGTAAATAAAGCAGGGCCATCCCAGGGTTCCATAAGACAAGCGGCCCATTGATAAAAAGCACGTTTTTCAGGTTCCATAGCAAAATTATTTTGCCAAGCTTCAGGAATCATCATCATAACAGCCTCAGGAAGAGTGACGACACCATTAATAACAAGTAATTCAAGTACGTTATCAAAAGCAGCAGAATCAGAGCCACCTTCCTCTATAATAGGATATAATAAGTCAAGATCTGCACCGAAAGAATCAGATTTCATAATTCCTTCACGAGCACGCATCCAATTTTTGTTTCCTCTCAAAGTATTAATTTCACCTATAATTTAATAAAAAAAATTTTTTTTTGAATTAAGATTGGAATTGAATTATTTAAAGAAATATTAAATAAATATATAATAAATGAGTAGATATAAGTAAATATATACAAGTAAATATAAATGTATATAGATGTATATAGATGTGTATAGGTAATTAAATATAATATATATGTACAATATACATATATATATATATTATATATATATATATATATATATATATATATATATATATGATAAACGAAAATAAAATAAAACGAACTAATAACATACATTATAAAGATGCCGCCCTAAACTATCCAGTACTTGGAAAAAACTTGGATAAACTGGCAATAGCTTAACTAAGTTTAACCAAATTTCTACATATGAGAATATTGACATTTCAGAAAAAAAATGGATAGGTTCGGGGCAATCTCGGGCAACATCTTTAAGTATATCTAGGCAAAAATAAATAAATAAATACCATTATGGGCACACCAACGCATAGGTTGAGCACGATCCCAAGAAGGAAAAGTATTTGTAGAGAAACGAGAATGAACCAGAGCAAAATGGGTTTTATATGCCACATTATTTAAATCGTGAAAATAATTGTAGACTTGTACAGGAGCCAATTGACCCTTATATATAATATTTTTGTTTGAAAGGGAACAAATATAAAACCATTTCTTAACGGTAATAGCATGAGTGGTTTGCTTGCGAAGAATATAAAGTTGACGAGAAAAATAAGCTTCATCGAAATTATCATCATTTGGAGAAGGAAGAGAATTGTTTGAAGAAGCAACAGGATCATAACTCGCCAAAGAAACAAAAGGTTGTAAAATGATTGGTTCCCGAGACTTCGCAGCGGGACCAAGAATAGAATCATTCTTTGGAACTTCACGCCAACCCAAAACTTTTAGGCTTAAACTTTTGGCGGTCTGTTCAAAAATCTGTTTACATTCTTCGGTAACGGCATGTTCAGGTTTAAAGAACACGTTACCAACAGCATATTGACCTTGAGGAGGTAAATGAATACCCAATCTAGTAGTTTCCTGATGAAAAAATTCGTGAGGAATTCCGGTCATGACACCAGCTCCATCACCATCTCTAGCATCAGATCCTACGGCGCCTCTATGAGTCATGTTACAGAGAACATCTCTGGCATCACTAAGGATCTTGTGAGAAGGAGCACCTCTAATATGAACGATAAAACCGACACCACATGAATCTTTTTCATAATCTGGATCATAAAGACCTTGTTTTGGAGGAAGGGCATTGGCCCAAGAGGTGTTATTAGAATCACGAAAAATAAAATCTTTTTGACTAATATACGCCGATTGATCGTTTTGCTGAATATTATTATGGTTTACAGAATCAACGATAGATACCATAATTATGTTACAAAGACCAGTCAATAGAAAAATTAATTGAAATAGACGTTCTTAATATTAACGAGAGGATGATAAGGGAAAGAAAATATGAAAAAAAAAATATATTACGTAAAAGAATAAAAGTTAAAATGAAAAGTAAGATTACTTTATATATCTACAAATTTTAAGTAGGAGCACACTTATCGTATATATTTATATACAATATATTTTTTTCACAAATTATTAGTAACTGAAAGGAAATTAATATATATTATTATCAATTGACAAAGGAATTAATATTTATTGTCTACGCGTAAGACAAGTAAATTAATTGATATAATCTATATTTTTTTTTATTGTATAATTTTATTTTTTTTGTTTTTAACACTTCACGAAAACTCAAGAGCAAAAAACAGAGTTATCGCAGAAAAAAAGCAAAATGGACGCTATATATTTTATTGATTTCTAAGATAAACTTTTTTCACAAGATGAAATGGAGTAACGTTTTTTTGCTGATTGATAAGATAACAATTAACAATCAATCTGCTGCTCGGACATAGTGCCAGGAGATGGCCGATAACAATCGATGGCTGCGTCACGTGAAAAAGAGAATTGAAAGAAGTCATCTGATCAATTGTGTATACAATAAAAAGAAATCTGTTTATTTACGACACGCATTATCAAACATATCAAAAAAATTTATTGTTTTCAGATGTGATACGAATACGATAAAAATCGGATGAAATAGGAATGTCTATAGGAGTTTTCGATATTCGGTGGGAACCGTAGGAACGCCTATAGGAGTTTTCGATATTCGGTGGGAACCGTAATAATCTTCGTTATATCGTTAGATGTATGTAATGTATGTAGTAAGTAAGACGTTGAGTGCCTTATATATTGTCTAATGTATTCATCTTGCATTTATCTAACGTATTTATATATTACATCATATTATTTAAGGAAAATTCTGTCAAAAATTTCAAAAGTTCATTTAGTTTTAATGTATGTAAATATTCACGTTTTTTACACAAATTTAATATTGAAAAATTGCTGAATTTCAAATCTAAAATAATTATATCTGTCGATTAGATTTAGATTTTCCTTTCTTGGTATTGAAGTGTATGCATTATCTAACTTTCGTAATTACTGTAATATCATAATTGTTCTAACCGCCCTAACTTCGTAATTGCTTAGCCTTGTGATTGCCGCAACTTTCGTAAGTCATAGTTTGGAGTTATAAAATGACGTTCTTTAATATTTGAAGATTTGACCGATAAAAAATTTGGTCGACAAAAATTATGTTCCACTGGATATCTATTTATATTTTGTTATATATTTTATTACATAACAATTTTAATTTGGACTTCCTAAATGCATCTACTATGTTGCATATCTGTACCATCATTATTAGTTACTCAAGATCTCATTCAAGTTTTTATCAATCTAAAAAACCACGCGACCAAAACTTACTTCTTTTTTGATTAAACAAATTGTTGATCATTTATTCTGCTTTTTTTTCTTTCTCGTGATAAAGATAATTCTTCTAAATGCAGTAATGAATCTACTCAATGATAGATAACTATCAGTTCTAGATGGGATGCACAATAAAAAAAAGTTATCGTGTGAAACATATTCCATACATGGAGTGATAAGATATAATAGATAAATGTCAATTAACCTTCACCGGAAAAAAACGGAGCTGTTACGTATTTATAAACAAACATCACTTTATCCCCGCGTTTTTAAAATCAAATTTGGGTTGAAACTAATAAAAAAATACTAATTTGATTCATATCCGATGTTACTCTTCTTTTTTATAGATATCACAAGACCATCTTCTTCCAAGATTTCCAAGATTCTGAATCAACTTTTATTAAAATTTCGTTTTTTATTATTCGATTTGAGCATTCGTACTACCACGTGTTATAAATCCATGCTTGGTTAATCTTGATCACTCGCCGGAAAATTCTAAATACCCGACATTATTTCACATGTTATACAGTAATATATATAAGTATATATCTCTGTTTTAGTACATATTCGGTACCGACTACCTTTAAATTTTCAAAAATCTAAAAAATTTGTTAAAATCGGATTATCCAGTATATACGTATTGTAAATTTATTATATAAAAAATTATTTTAATTTATTTAAAAAATATACTGTAATATATTAAATTTTTTAATTTTAAAACATATATGGTATATATATATATATATATTGCTATACTGTATTAGTATATTTTTATATATGTTATATATTTTAATATTATACGGAATATTTTTATACGTAGCCGCACTCTTTGTAATTATTATATGAAATATATATAATCTATATATCGGTATTGCAATATTAGAGTTATGCAAACATTAGATGTTCGTATAACATTTTGTTATTTCAGTATTTGCATACATTATCTGCTATATCAGATATAGCCCATTGTTCAAGATTATTATTACATACTAAAGTTTCACAGTAAATATAAACAAGGTCATGAGGCAAAGCGTTAAATAATAATACATTGATAATTGGGGGTTGAAACAATAGAAACCAAGCAAATAATTTTTAATAAGTTTTTTAAAATCTTTAAACTAGGATAACTTAACAAAAACTTAATCAAATTTATAAATTTTTTTTAAATTAATTCTACAAGTTAATAAAAATTATTTTAAAAAATTTTTATTAAATTTGGTCAAGGTTTCATTAAGTTATTCTTGTTTAAAGTTATAAAAAA
>CAJVPY010005868.1:0-11049 GCA_910591965.1 Dentiscutata erythropus | reverse complement strand
TACAATTTTAATAATTGTATTAATATCGTTAAGATGATCTTAACTCTATTGAAAAAAAATAGCTAGTTTCTGTAAAGCATTATCTAACCAAACTTCATAGTTTTCTTCTTCTTCTTCTTCTTCTTTCTTTTTAATTTCTTCTTTGTCTTCATATTCTTCTTCATCTTTTTCTTCTTCATCTTTTTCACCAAACTTTTCAATATTATATCTTTCTCTCATTCTTTGTCTCTCTCTATCTCTCTCTTTTCTCCTATCTATTGTACCTAACACCTCAATCATATCGTTCCTCAATATAGTATACTCCAACTCAAATTTCCTCTTTTCCATATTCAACGTCTCATATCTTCTTTGTTCATTTTTCAACATCCCTTTTAATATCTCCAATCTAAATTCTTCTGATTCTATTACTTCATCCTAATCTTCTATTCTTTTCTTCCAAATACAAAATCTTATTCTTCTCCGTTTTCTCTAAAACCCATCTACTCCACCTATTAAATTTAATTATTTTTAGTATCTTGTTATATTAAATTATAGTATTTAAAAATTTATTTCTATTATATTTACTAGTCTTCCTCTACATTCTCTACACTTTCAACATCTTCTACATCCTCTACTACTTCTCTTTGCTTACCCTTATCTTCTTTCTTACTATTATATATAAATTATATTAGTTACTATTTTTTTTTTTTTTTTTTTAATTCAGCAGTCTTGCCTTAACTGTTTATTAGTACTCTAAGGTATTGTGGTTACAAATGTATATATATACATTTACAACTATCTAATTATTTACAGATAAGACTCACCTGGTTATTAACTTAGTACCTATGTGTGACCTGCTATATGAGATTTTACCTCTTTAGTAATTGCCCTGCAATTAGACCAATTACTAAATCACTGAATAGTTTTCAAACCTATATTTATCATATATATCTTGCTTATATACTACTGTACAACATCTACCAGCCAACTTCTACCCCTCAGTACTTATCACATTACTTCTAATTTGTTTCTTGTACCATTTCCAAATTGGTGTCTTTCGAGTAGGTGATCTTGGTACTTCCAGTTTGGTGTCCCTGGGGAGCTACTTTAAGGACCTAATCCATATCTCAAGCCAGGTGCTGCCAGGTCATAAGACTCGTATCTCAAGCTACCTGCTGCCATACTAGGGTATTATTTCACATCGATTCAGGTATTCGCATCGTACACCACCAAATTAGGCTACCGATCCTTCTATAGTACTCCTTATTAGTATGGTGATACAGGGTCTAGATCCTTAGAACAGAAGTTAAATACCTCATTTAATTACTGTTACAATCCAGTAACCCAGGACCTGCACCTCTGCCATGTTTCGTCATAGACTCCCATATAGGTTGTGCGATTATTACTTCCTAGCCTGTCTTTATTTTTGTACCACCAGATCACCTGCTTCCATACTTTTGGGGTTTCTTTTAGCCAGTTTTCCTTGTTTCCTTGTGCTAGAGGTGTTCTATATTTGGTAAAGCCATTCTTTTACCACAGCCCCTTACTATATTTACTGCTTCTCTCACCACTTCTGAATATACCGCATTCAGCCATCCTCCCAATCAAGATCCCAATGCCACCTTAGGGTTGTTGGTGCTACCTTGCCAATAGTGAATTCATATGCACAGCCTTCTGCAGTAATACCTTCTGTGACCCATGTCACATATAGTGCTCAGTCTTCTCCATGGCTCGGAGCTCCTTTCAAGAATTCTTTATCGGCCAAATATATACTCACATGGTCTTACCGCCACAGGGTTTCACATTCGAAAGCTTCCAAAGGTTACAGAAATAATTAATTAAATTAATTACCACTAGCTGTAATCGAACCATTGACCTCGTCTGTGGAGAGTTAGGTGCCCAGACCACTAGGCTACGAGATCCTAACCCTATATTAGTTACTACTATAAATTTATTTAATTATTATATTCTTACTTTTGTCTCTTTGGGTATTTCTTATCATTTCCTTTTTGTGAACAAGATATTTTGTTTTAATTTTTTAATAAAAAAGATTTTTAGTTTTAAAATTTTTTTTTCAAAAATTACTTTATGAAGATAATCAAACAAATATTTAAAGTTTAGATCACATGAAGAAAAATTTTACGATTGGTTAATCAAGTTATACAAATTATCTTTATAAGAAGTTAATTTTCGAAAATTAGTAATTATTCTGATGTAAACTACTGGTTAGGATATTCACTCTGGCAGCAGAGTAACCTGGGTTCGATACTAGTGAGTGGAGCTAACCTTCCCTAAGTACTGATCTCATAGAGGATACAGATGGCTACTCAGGTGATGAAATATCAGAATGAGAATATTTTTTTTTTACTTTATTTTGTTTATTTATTATTGTATTATATTGTTATTATAATTTACTTATACTATATTTTTAGTTAAATATTTATGCCTGGTATGCATAAAATAGGTCTGGGCAAATATCACGGGCTAAAAGGAAGATTGATGAAATCGACGCAACAAACTCATGACTTCAAGCAGATCGATCATTGGAATTCCAGATTGACTAGTGCATAAGGCTTACCGGCTATATAACAGAAAAATAACCTATGTGAAATCCGAAGAAGAATTCCAAGAAGAACAAGTGAAGATCTAAAGAGAAGAAACAAAAATAAAGAAATAATTAGAAATAGTTAAAATAGAAATATTGTAAAGGCAAAGCCTTCATTATTATAATCATGTTGTACTTATCTTTGTAAGCCTCTTTAGTTATAGTGATTCTTCCTTGATCTTTCGTGATAAAAGATCTGATTTATCTAATTTATCCCAAAGCCTCTTGAGATCGTAAAGATAGTGAAAGTTATATAAACCCTGTAATTTCTCTCTTGTAAAAGTAGGTTCTACAGGATTCTAATATCATTCACCTATAACATTTAATAAATCACTTTGATAATATCATTTTTAAAAAACTAAACTATTGCTAAATCACTATCATCATGCCTCTGGTGAGTTGTCTTATTATCTAGAATTATACATTTTCATATTTTTCATATCAAAGGATATGATTCACCCTGTAACAATAACTAATTGAACATGTGTAATGCACTATATTTATATATACTGTATATATAGTTTGAGATTGTTTAACCGTTCAACTTGTATTTTTTATTAATGTTCTTCGAAATAGAACTAACCAAATACAGATTTACTGTCAACTGTCTTAGTATAGTCTTCAAAGCCGTTAACAGCTTATTCTCAAAGCCGGTTTTAGCTGCACAATTGGGCCAAGCCAATGAGCTACAATTTAAACTATAACTAAGCATTAGCTGCAACTGAATCACTTTTAAAGTCATAACTCCAGATCAAACCATAATTATTAGTAAATAATACCAATAAGCTTTGCATTAAATATTATTACTTTACTACAGTAATAATGATTTTAAAGCAATATAGAATTTAAAAAAGCCAAACAAGTATTAATAGCTCTAAAAATCTTAAATGAGTTAAATTGGTCTACAAAATTCTTTGTTATATAATGTCAGGTTTTTACATGATATTTTAATTAGTATTTTCTTATTTAATCAATTGAATATTATCAATTAATATACATATTAATTAATTTCTCATTTCAATTTTTACTAATATAGAAGACCTCAGTACTACCATTTTATTTCTACATATATAGTATGTATATTATTTAAATTTAATACTGATATAAATCATTAAATAGCACTTTATGAATTTAAGTTATAATAATCTATTACTTATATAAAAAAGTATATAGCCATTGCATTAGTATTGGTATGTGCTATAGTAAATTTGCTCAGTGTTTTTATTATTTTATTAACAACAATTAACAGGGTATTTAGGCTATACAATTGATTACATGATAATAAATGTATTAAAATATATATTTTGGTATTGGTAGACATAATTAAAGATTTAACCAGATTGCTAAAATTGAATTAAATAATACACTTGTATTAAGATATAATACTGAAGCTTATTTTATATACTAATAATATATTGTGAATTTTGATCAATTCAATACATTGATGTCACTCAACAAACTTTTTAAATGTGTTCCAATTATGAGTGAATGCTTATGTTCATTCTTCTCAATCTCTATTTCAGTTTGATAAAAATATTTAACAAATTATCATTGATTTTTGATAATAAATGATATTTCATTTCTATATTTATATAATTGAAGTTAGTGCCTTTTTAATTTGGTTAGTGTCTACTATCATAAGGATTTGAAACTTTAAACTGCACCTTATTAGGATAGACTTGCTAATTTTCCTTCTAATAGTCCCCATATTCAAGACCTGAAACATTGTGCCACTCTTACTGTTTTAGGTATTAATTTATATTTATAATTTCACTCAAAGAAAAGGCACACTCAGAAGCTACAAATGATGCAAGAATTGGTAAGTAGTTGTGGGCCATACAAGCAAGACAAGAGAACTGAGTTTGGTGTGCCTAAATATTATATTATATTAATATAAATATATTAAATAAATATAAATTTTACTATCGTTATCTTCTACTATACCAATATGTCTATTTTTTATTTACTGGCTTTTCTATAGTGCTTGGAAAGTTACTAGACAAGGTAGCTGGTGTGTATTCAGTTTCATAAAGATGGCATATTTTATATAAATCAAATTTTTTAGAATAAATACTACAAATGAGTGCCACCAAGAAAAAGCCTACAAGTCGTACTTTTTTGAATATTAAATTTTAATAAAAATAACTTAAAATCAGCAATTTAGTACCTACTGTTCTTAATATTATTTGAATCGTTTCATTAAGGTGATTCAAATAATATTAAAATTATAGGTATTAAAAAATTGACTGATTTTAAGTTATTTTTTTAAAAGTAAGTATTCAAAAAGTATGACTTGTAGGTTTTCTCTTGGCAGCACTCAAATGGTATACTATGTAGTTGTTAAACAAAATCTAAAAAGGAAATTATTATTATAATTTCCTTTAAGTTTTACTAACAACTACATATTATTATATGACTATATATAAGAGAATCCTGTTTATAGTAAATTAAAGGTATAATATAAAAAAGGCATATGGGGTGGAGTCAATAGAAAAGAGACAAATTTTTTCTAAGTAAAAGTTTTCTTGACTTTAAGCTTAAATATCTCAGCAATTATCTTATCAAATTTAATAATATTTTTTTATTTTAATTCTTTATAATTTCAAAATTAAAATAAAAAAATTTTGAGCAAATTTAATTAATTAGTTGTTGAGATATTTTAATTTAAAAATTAAAAAAATTCACTAAAAATGATTTGTCCCTTTTTTATTGACTTCACCACATATAGTGCTTTTGTTTCATTAATCTTATCATCAGAAAATTCTTTTTTTAAAAAATAATGAAACTTTTTTTTCAGATCTAAAGCTACACAGAGTATTACTATTGCATTTGTTTTAAAATAATATTGTACTAGTTTTTCTCTTGCTGTACTAGCTGCAGCAAAGAGTGAAGCTAACAATTTGATGTTAATATCAAAGCTGAAACTAAATGTAATAACAACTTACCTTTTTTTTCTGAATTCAATTATATATCTTCAACATAATTAAGAATAATATTAAAAAAAGTAATAATCCAGAAAGCTATACAATGTGAATTTGATGAAATTTTTGTTGTGAGATCTTTAAATGGTTCAAGGAATTTAGCAATTTTCTCTAGTGTGACCCATTGATCATGTAAAATAGCATTCTGGTAAAGATTACTATAGATGCTGGTAAAACTATTAAGCACCTACAAATTTATCAGAGTTATATTTTTTAAATACCCTAATAAAACTAGAGATTGTAATCGATAAGTTTTTGAGCATCGGTTGATTAAAAATTCAATTTTCATTTTTTTAAAATATCAAAAACACTATACAGAAACTTTGAATCTCTTAATGCATAGTAACTGTATATAATTACTATATCATTACTGCATATTAAGATAATTTAGGTTTCTGTAAAGTATATACTGAACCTCTCAGAATCGATTCTCTTAAAATCGATAACCTATCAAATTTGATAAAAAAATTAGTCTATCAAGTCTATTTCTATTATAAAAATCTACTAGTTTATAATGTTTTCAAATCTGATAACCTCCCATACTGATAAAAAATCTGTTTACCATATATATTGACTTTGGGTATAAAAAATTTAGTGTAATACTAAATTTATCAATTACTTTTTTTAAATTGTTAATTTTAAAATTAATTATCAAACAGTTAAATTTTAACTTTGACTGATGCTCAATAATAACTGAATTAAAAACTCAATACTGTTGAATTTTCCAAAGCCTTATACATAGTGAACAGATTTTGTATTAGTATTAGGAGGCTATTAGATTTGAAAACATTATAAATTATTGATTTATATAGCAAAAATGAACTTGGTAGACTAATTTTTTATCAGATTTAACAGGTTATCAATTTTGGGAGGTTTAATAGTTTCATTTTGCAAAATAGAAATCTATAGGTTTGAAAGATAGCTCATTTTTGATCATGTCATAGGTGAAATTTCACCTAGTGGGGCAGTCTAGTATAAGTTTAAAATATTTAATATAGCATGCTTTACAAGCACTTTCAAGGAGCACAAAACATTGAGGTGATGTACAGATAGCCGAATTAAGTTCTCAAATCTTTAATTATTCTTTTATTAGTATAAAATAATAAAATAAGTAAAAAAAATTTAATGCTAATAAGATTTATATTAACCTTTGCAAATATCTGTTTTTATTTGATCTAAAGCAGCCTGTGCTGCTAAATTAAGAACATGGTTGAAACAACAGAATCAAAGATGTTCTGGGCTTCATTTAAGGTATTCTTCTTCTCACAATTTATTTGCTAATTTATGCACAAAAGTATTGTTATTTGTAGCATTGTCCAGAGTGACTGCAAGTAACTATTCAAGAAAAAAAAATACATATTATTTTATGCTAAAGATAATTACTACTATACATTCTCAAAATAGCATAGGCATTATTTCGAATTTTGGCTAAATTAAGCTTAATTAGGATAAAAATTTGAAATAACACCAATGCTCACTATTTTGGTACTATACTGTTGAACCTTTCAGAATCGATCCTCTTAAAATTAATAACTTGTCAAATTTAATAAAAAAATTAGTCTACCAAATTCATTTCTGTTATATAAATCTTTTTTTTTTATTATTATTTTGTCAAATGCTGTTACGGCCAACTTTATTCGGTGTAAATTTTGTTACCAAAGTAACTGTTACATATACTATGTATAGTAGTACATTTTTAGCATGTGAGAGTACAACTAGCTACACATGCACCTTTTGAGTACCTATTTAAGTAGTCCACCCAAGGTTCTATACTAGCTGCCGTACCTATAACCCAACTAGGGAGTTATTTATTTAAACTCTTTAGCACCCCAATTCTGCACTACTCTATTAAGTTTCAAGACCATACCCTCGTGCTGCAACCTACCTAGTTAATATCCAAATAGAGACCACCTAGGTTAATATTCCCCTACTGGTTTTACCTTTAACTGGATTACCCCGCTGAAATTAATCATTGGTATTACCCAAAGAGAGGCACAGTAGATGCCTCCCTAATTTCTTCCATGTCCTACACATTTTCAGATTAGGATTCAGAGATATTACGCCTTTAAACCTAAGTTAGTACTAGGGTGTTATCCACGTATTCCCTGCCCTAATTGGTTCACAACAACCCCGGTACCCACATTCGAAACTGTTTCCTTACCCGGATTCTCTATCAGTTCATCCCTTATTTCCAGCCGGCAACTTGGAAGGGTTGGTCTTGTCCAGGCTTTAGGTGTCTAAGAACACCCTCCTCTTGGTTCATACTTTCGAAGTGTATGCCCTTTTTCTCTGGTGTGACAACCCGGCAGTTCGGCTGGTATGTTCTCTGCCAGTGGACCTGGTCGTTCGGTTCTCTGATTTCGGGCCCCAGTTCGAATTCAGCCTTCATATAGTACTGTCAAAGATCATTGTTACCTCTAACTCAGGACTTCCCAAATGGGTTTTCGGTTATGCCGGTTCCTCGGATTTATTGCACCAAAGCTCCTATTACTAGATGGTGTGACCGAAGTTACAGATTAAATCCAACCGATAAGCATAGCTGTTAACCATAACGCAAGCCTATTTTTCAAAATCGTCATCTGTGGGATTTGAACTCTAGACCTGCCACTTGGAGAAAGTGACAACTAGACCACTACACTAAGTCACCATACCTCGTTATATAAATCTAATAGTTTATAATAGTTTCAAATCTAATAATCTCCTAATACTAATAAAATCTGTTAACCATGCATATTGGTTTTGGAAGGTTTAATAATATATATAGTTGAATCTCCCAAAACTGATATACATTATGGACAGATTTTGTATTAGTATTAGAAGATTATCAGATTTGAAACTATTATAAACTATTAGATTTATATAATGGAAATGGATTTGGTAGATTAATTTTTTTATCAAATTTGACAAATTACCAATTTTGAAAGAATCGATTCTGAAAGGTTTAACAGTATTATAGAACTAATAAAATTTGTTCAATTTTAATTATAAGCCTCTATGATAGCAAGATAAAAAAATAAATAAATATCTTTGACATAATTTCAAAATCTTTTAACACTTTAAAGAATCCACTTGCGATATTAAGTTTATCATGTCTTCCGCTTATTAAGCCAAAGTCAATTATAGTTTCTTTAAGAATCCAATTTTTATCTATGTAATATACCATGACGGAAATAAAGGCCTTATTATTAGGTAATATCCCAAGGTCTGACATAAAGGAGATTTTAGAGTTGAGAGTAGCGAAGTAGGTCTAGAGTGTTATAAATACTTAGTAAAGTAAGTAAATAAATAAATTATAAATAATTTAGAATTTATGTATTTAAAATTTATTTAAATTTATTTACTACACTTTTCAAATTACTGTGTTTTAATTACCCATCATGCGGAAATCAATAAAATTCTTTTAAATTATTTTTTTTACTAATTATTAATGAAAATAATAATATTTTTAAAGATTCCCTGTTAAATGCTAATTGTCTAATATAATATCCATTATGCTCTTGTAAATTTTGAATAAAGGAATCTTATTAATAATTTGTCTATTTTTAATTTTCATATTATACAGATTATTAGGATTCAAAAATAAATTTTACAGGATAAAAATTAATTTTTATGTAGTATATGCACATGAAATTCACAAATCATAGTAATTTGAAAAGTGCAATAAATGAATTTTGAATCTAAAGTTGAATTTAATCTTAAGATTTAGTGTATTTAATTAACAAAACTCTAATATGACATATAATTATAAAACTTGCTTTCAATTTCCTTTTTCCAAAACTGTAAAGCAACATAATTGCATTTTTTATTGCATCTCTTTTAATTAATTTTGCTGTGGGATTTAAATACAAAGAACTCTTCCTAAGTACACCCTCTCTAAGTGCACACTCTCTCTAAATATATACTTAAATTTGGGCCCAAATATATAGATAACCTTTCTAAATGCACTTTTTCTTATTGTTCTCTAAGTGCACATCATTAAAGTTCAGTTCCAAGAGTGTGCATTTAGAGAGGGTTCTCTGTATTCTATTATTTTGATCAATTCTGGGTCTTCAATTATAGTAAATAGGCATTGGTGTTTTATTATCTAAGCAGCAAATATATCAACATATCATGAAGTTTTGTATTATCAATAATAGTTAACATTGTAATGGAAAAGTTTTTAGAATCCTAAGGTAGAATTTTAATTAGTTTAGCTTAAAAATTGTAGAAAAAAAAATAAAATAAAAAAATAAAAAAAAAGATACCATTTTAAATGCATTTATAATATTACCACCTTCATTTCGTATTTCTTTTTTTTTCTTACTATATTCATCTGTCATGACATATTGCGCTTAATGAGAAACTTCCAAATGACACCAGAGGGGGCTAGTTAAGCCTTCTTTTCTACAAGAAAATTCATCATACATACACTTCGAAACCTTATATTTAGCAGTTTTTTGGTCCTTTTCCTATACAACTCTGTTAAAAAATAGCCACACCTCACTATAATCTCACTTACTACTAGTTGTGACACTAACTTTATTATTAACATATTCACTATTGTAATTACTATCATGATTGTAGTCATTATCATAGTTGTAGTCATTGCTATGGTCACTATCATAACTATTATTACGATCTGGTGAAAGTTCTTTAGAACATAAACTCATTATTATGTAAAAATGATAATCATATGCTATTACATGTATTAATTATAGGTGAATAGACAAATAACTAATATTACCCTAAAAACTTTTGCCTTATATACTACAAATATTTAGACTTATGTTTTTCTATATTCATATACTAACAAGATATTTTATAAAGATTGTATAGAAGTAATCAAAGAGTGCATATATTTGTATAAGTTTTTTTCAATGTTTAATTAAAAAAAAAAAAATTTTTAAACATTCAACTAAAAAAAAATTTTTTACAACTTGTTCATATAAAGTTTTAGATAATTTATGTTCAAAGTTAGTAGTTTATTATAAAATTACAGGTTAGACAGCATATAACTCCTACATACAAATATTTTTGGCAATAAGTTCATCTAATTCTTTCTGGCTTTTTTATAACAAGCTCTTTTGTATAAAGTAATGCTTTATTAATTACGTTATTTAATTATTGCATATTATTCTTCTTATTTGGTTATTAATTAATAATTATACTGGTAAGTATGGTCCACACAGGACTTTAAAGTATATTTCTATATAATGATAATGCCAAAAGACCATATATGTATGCACTAAACTAGTGTTGTGGGCGAAATTATATATTTCGCCCAGGCAAAATTTCCAAAATAGGGCAAAATATATTTCGCCCAAAAGCCTGAAATCTGATAATTCCGAAACTTTCGAAATTGGCGAAATGTCCGAAACCTGGCGAAATGTCCGAAAATTGGCGAAACCGAAACCTGGCGAAAGTTCCAAAATCTAATTTTGAATTTTTATTAGAAAAAATACCTAGAGTGTAGTGAAACAGAGTGTGAGATATCTTCACTCAAAG
>CAJVPY010005867.1:0-11049 GCA_910591965.1 Dentiscutata erythropus | reverse complement strand
ATGGGGTATCAAGAAATGATGATGGTAATTATATTATTGTTATGCAGATTGCACCAAAGGGTTCGTTACGACAAAATCTTGTAAAAGTATTGCAATTAGAATGGAAAGATAAATTGAATATCTTGTACTGTGTAGCTTTGGATCTTGAGTCGATTCATTCACAAGAACTCGTTCACAGAGATTTGCACGGTGGAAACATTTTGCTACGAGATTTACAAAACGCATATATCACAGATCTTGGACTTTCTAAAAAAATAAAGGACGGAAAAATTTGTGGTATACTACCATATATAGCACCTGAGGTTTTGGTGGGTCAACCGTATACTCAAGCATCAGATATTTACAGTTTTGGTGTTATCGCGACAGAGATTTCAATCGGACAAAGAGCATTTGATGGAATTCCGTTCGATGATCATCTTGTATCAAAAATTATTGATGGATCAAGACCCAAATGCTTAGGACCAGATAGTTATTAAATTAGTTATGAAATGTATGGATAAAGATTTTGATAAACGACCTACTGCAACAGAAATGAAATAGATCAAGATGATAATGAAATTAAGAAACAATTTTTGGAAGCAAATAAGGTTAAACCAGAATCGACTAGGCAAATACATTCACAAGACGTGTATACTAGCAAATTATATGATACGAATAAATTTTCAGAATATATTAGTAAACGATGAGCTTAGTAGAAATCTCGAGTAAATTCTCAAATTTTGATTATATAAAAATATGTGCCTATATAGTATAGTACTTTTCTTAGCTATCAAAAATTTTGCAATATTTACCTATTATGAAATAAAAGTTCTGTCTCAACATCCTTTGAGATCTTTTATTTTCTAATTGTATTTCTGATTATGAGCTAAAATTTGTAATTAAATAATTAATTTTATTTTCATTAACTATTTTCATTAACTATTTTCATTAACTATTTTGAGTTTATTTGAAAGTTAATTAATGGATGCCGGTGTTGTTTATCTAGACGATATGTTATTATTAATAATAAATTTTATTACAACTAGAAATTGCACATGCGGGCGGCTTCGCCGCCCGTTTCAACTAACTAATAATTAGACAAAGCAGATGGTACGATGATATTACCAATTATTGATAATTTGATATTTTATTTTAAAAAGATTTAAATTTACTTATTTTAATGAAAACAAAATAACTCAGCACATAAGATAGTTTAAAAAATACTAGCTTTCTTACTGTGACGAAGGCAGGAATTTTTTCGAAAATCGGTCATTACTTTAAAAAATTCTATTATAGAACTTGCTTTGGGCAATCGAAGCATGTGTTAAGTTAGGTTGCTCCAAAATTATCATGACTCCAATTCCTATCACAAGCTACAGTAAACCTTGCTATTCCGGTGACAATAGTTCGAAGTTAAGGCTGAGTTTATAATGGAATTATTATAAATTCTCATGAGTTGTTGCAAGAAATTCTGTTACAAAACTCACTCGCCATTCTGATAATCTTCCGGTGACAATAGTTCGAAGTTAAGATTGAGTTTATAATGAAATTATTATAACTCCTCATGAGTTGTTGCAAGAAATTCTGTTACAAAACTCACTCGCTATTCTGATAATCAAAAATGTAGTGAGTGAATTGTGTATTGAAATATTGTAATTTCTATAAAAAGCTACTATAAAATATTCTTTCAGTTACAAAATTCGCTATTCTAGTCATCGTGGTATGTATTTAAGGTCGAGTTTGTTTGCATCAGAATTATCGTGACTTCTATCATGAGCTAAAAAGTAAAACTTACTTTCTATTCCAGTTGCAATAGTTTGTAGTCAAAGTCGAGTTAGTTTGTATTAAAATTATCATAATTCTCATCAAGAAATTTTGTTACAATCATCATACATGATGAGTTAGTTTGCATTGGACTATCGTAATTGGGTAGTTTCAAGAACAAGGAACCCAGTGATATTTACGTGATCACGTCACGATTAAACGTTCAGCCTAAGTTATGGTTAGTGTTAAGGTTAGGTGATAAGATAATTTAGGCCAATTTTTTAATGCTAGTAAACAAATGATGTCATTGCATGATTTACATGTGATGTTCTTGAAGCGTCCCGATATTTATTTAGCTGACTGTTCTGTATTGGAGTTGTCCACCGTTTTTTTAATGAAGCTAATATTCACCCGTTCCTGTTTTAACGCGACAATATCACGCAGCTACTTATGAATACACACTATTTCTTACTATAATAGCGAATTCTTTAGCAAAACCTTTTACAGTAACTCATGATGAAAATTATCATAATTTTAATACAAACTAATTCATCATACATTATGTTTACCGGAGTGGCAAGTAAATTTTGTAACAGAATTTTTACAGCAACTCATTATGGTAATGGCGATACTAACCAACTCACTTTAACCACAATCTACAAGCTATTGTTACTGGAATAGCAAGTTTTACTGTAACTCATAGTAAAAGCCACGATAATTCTGATGCAAACTAACTTAATCTTGACTACATACTCTGAAATAGCGAAATTTTTAACAAGATCTTTTACAGCAACTCAAAATGAAAATTACGAGGGAGACTTGAACTAGGTGATATATTCGTGATCATCACGTTACGTGAAATTATGAAATGACGTCATTTGTTTACTCGCACTAACAAATTGGCCTAAACTAACTATACCTAGCCCTAACACTAACCCTAACGTCTTAGACCGAGTTATTATCAAGTGATGTGATGACAACGAATATATCACCTAGTTCCTTGATCTTCAAACTTCCCTTTAAAAGAGCATACTTAAAGATTCGGTAGGTGATTTAGAAAGAAGATCTTTTAATTCGACTTTTAACCAGATTATTTGGACATGTCGGAAAAATAGTAATTGAATTGCAGTTGCCAAATAGCAGATCATGAGTTATCAAAACTCTATTCTGAAATTGTAATATTCTGTGATCAATTTCTAGGGTCAATATTTAGAATTATATGATTATCTCGTTTTGATAATTAAGGAGGTGCACATGTGCTGCATAGTGAAAACCTTCCCATTGTCGCTGTACGTACGTACGGTGCAGGAAATTTGAACCCCTCAATATTCTATGTAGAGATGATGCATAAACTGTAGCACATCGAAAATAAATTTCCTAAATTATCGATCTCAATAAGCGAAGTGAATCTCTTTGCATAAAAACAATAAGCAAAATAATAATATATAAGCTATTGAGAATGACAAATTTAGCTTATTTTCAATGAGTTAGTTAACCTTTATTCTATATAAAGTGATTGATGTTTTTAGGTTTCCTGCACCAGCACCCCGAACAACAATAAAAAGGTTATTAAAAAAATTTGTAACAAGAAGAAAATACGGTAATTAGGAATACAGTATACGAAATTAAAGAATTAGGAATAAATACTTATCTCAAAGTTACCTATAAATCTGTGATAATAAACTAGGCTGATGCGTTGCATTAAGGAATCACTATTAATACACATGACGGATAAACAGCGTACGGTGCCGAAGTCTATATACGTGGTTGGCTTATGTGTCCGGAGCACACGATGATCAAATAACACAAACGCATATTTTTATTACACTTAAAGCACAAATATAGTAGGCACGTGGCGTGACCGACAAAAATTTCCAGTTTACGTTTCTGATGTGATCTTCATAATATTTATGTAAATGCGTCAAAAAGGTAACCTAGTTTGGTTAAAAGTAACTTTGTATCACTTTAGCGTAATAATTAAGTGTCCGTCTCTACGCTCCGGACAATAAGTAAATAATGTATACCATGTTATTCAATCAAGTTTTTCTACGCCTCAGCAAATGCCTCCCGCAGTAGGTTGCAAAGTTATTAGACATTTTTAGTAATTAGATTCGGAATTCGTTTCCACCAAATACAAATTTACATAATGTTCTAAATAGATTATAAAAAGAACCTTAAAAATATTACATTACTATAGTTGAGCATATAGAGATCTGCCCAGGGACCTTTTTTTAAGATATCTTTCGGAACAATACGGAAATATCCATCAGGAATTGAATATTTTGCATTCTGAGATATATCATTCGGAATGTTTTTTATTAAATAGGAAACTTTTTTCCATAAAAATTATTCTGATCCGCATATAAAATCCGTAATATATTTTTTTTCACGGAATTTCGCTTTATGAATATTCCGTGATTTACTCTGAATGCATTTTTTCAAAATAATATTTGAAAATTTTAAATGTTCATAATATTTATATTTATGAACTCAGTTATGGTAATTTCTGATTATCATGTATATGTATGTAGAGTACGTATCCGATACATAAGCAATTTGCAAATCGAACTTCCTTTTATGTAATCCTATTAGTGTTTATTGCAATTCTAGGATAAAACAACAATGTATATCGTCAACGTCATAACAACTATCATGGTCATTGTCTCATATAATTTTATTATAATCATAAAGAAAATATTTATTTTAAACATTCATTTATAAGCAATGGCTCAGGAAAGATTTGTTGTTATATTTTCCTTATCATCCGGTGCTGGACTGCAGATGGTCCGGGTATCATTATTGCTATTAATGAATGGGAGCATTTCGAATATCAAAGTATTACAGTGTCTCATCAGAATTTTTATGGTGACTTTATTTTTATTATGTGGCTTAAAAACTGTCTATATGTATCAGGGTTGGAGTACAGTATCCCAGAGTATGTCTCAGGGATATCAAAAAATTTTCCGTCCCAACTTCACTCTACTGAATTGAACATCATAATAGAACTGAAAGAATATAGTGAAACATAAATATCATTGTGCGAGGAAAAATTTTAAGTGTAATATAAATTTGGTATATGAATTAGATAGCTGCGCGACACAATTGCGCTTAAATCAGGCACATAGAATGCAATTTTAGTCAATCACGTCTGAAGATTATTACAGATAAATTGGAATTAACGAGCATTCTGATATAAAAAATATTCTAATACTTTTTCGCTGATATTAGAGAGTATATTGTTAAAAATCATATTAGTGTTTTAATATTTCCAACCGTAAAAGTTTTTTAATATTAATACAGTACTTGTGAAAAAAATCATAGTCTGATCTCGAATATGATTGAGCTGATTAAATGATGTAAGATTTGTGACTCTATCATTTTCTTTCTTGAGTAACCTCCTATACAAGATCTGGTCTTCAATAAACTATATAATACATTCCATTTCACTTATTTACTATATTCATAATGGTCTTGATACTCACTATGTTTTTTGTAACTTTAAACATAATTTAGATTAATCTTTTGAATCAAACTTTGGATGTAGATCAATTATTTTCTAGAGCATGAGCTTGACTCTACCGTTATTTACGCTCTATAGACTATGATTTATGACACATTTTTTAGTCACTATTCCAAATAATAAAATTGGAAGTTATATATATATAAAGATGAATATAATGTCATTTTTAATTTTATGCTTTTATTCTCATCTCACTAAAAATCGATGCATGATGCTACTAGAAAAAAAACCTAAATCTTAGACTTTTTAAATTCTACAGTAATTTAATGTCTCATTTAATCATATATCATAAAAATCCAACTCCAGAAATTAATAAATTTAATAGCTCAAAATCTTTTAGCAGCACTCATACAGTACAAGAAATCTAATATCCACAATTATACCTATAGAAACAAAATATAAACATTGTGATCAAATATTCCTAGACAATTAATATCAATAAAACGTATATGTAAGTATGTTCTTTATTTAAGTCGATAATTTAAGAAATATTCTATATGCATGCATGTATTGCATCCCAAATTATCGACTTTAATAAGATTAGAATTATTCGAAATAGATATGTATGAAATTCATACAACACAAAACTAAAAGCTGCACATATACGAAGGATGAACTTTTAACCTTACGTACGTACATATATAGCGAGACAATACGATTTACACGTAACACTTTATATCATTATAATATTGCTATTTATGATCTACTGCAAAGATCTGCAAAAAAAGACCGGATGATATTATCCTTTTATACAGTAATAGAGCGGTTTTAAAAGTGCATACTTAAAAATATGTCAAATTAATTCGCTTTATACTATGCATATCCATTTTCCGGACTCCGTGAATATAATCAACTCGTTAGGTACAATAGATTTACGAATATGTGAGACATAAAGAAATATTAAAGTCATTCTTTTTATAAAATGGTTTTTACCATGTAATACTTGCACTCTCGTTTTCTACGTGCAGTATATGGGATCTTTGCCAGGAAAATCACCCTTCGGGATTTTCCGATCGGGCTAATTCGAAAACGCTTAAACCAGAATGTCGATTCTTATTCATATGTAAATGACCTTTTGCTTTATTGATTCGATAGTTTATTAAATAAACTGTCGAATCAATAAAGTAAAACGATGGTTTACATATGAATAAGAGCTTTTTCGAATTAGCCCAATCGGAAAATCCCCGAAGGGTGATTTTTCTAGCAAAGATCCCACATATATATTGCGTCCATTAATTTTTTTAATTTGTCTATAAATTATTATTACTACAAAGCTTTAACATATTTCCATTTTTGACACGTATTTAATAAACAAAGTAATCAGGAACTTAAGTAAATGCGCGTGTGTATAAACAAAAATCCCTTTAGTAAATAAAACCAATGTTTCGAAAATCAGATGGTTGCTTCGGTACTTTTTTGTTGGAACTCTAAGTTATATCTCAAACCTAAATATTGAATTTTTCGGACAAAAAAAAAAGTTCATATAAATAAACACGTGTGCACATAGCAATGGGACTAAAAACTCAACTGTCACATGCCGCGATTTATTATAAAAAAAAGAAAATTCAATTCTTTAAAAATTATTGAATGCGGCAATTAAGTATCTCATGTGTGCATACGTACTCGAGAATATTCGGAATCTTATCATGAGTCATTATTATAGGGGCACCCTTTTTAATCTTATGTCCTTATTAGGGTATTTTCCCTTGATCATTCACTATAGGATTAACTATATTTATCAACTTTGAAGGATAATTATGGAAAAATATACATACATAAATATGAGTTTTATTTGCTTGTTTTCAAAAAATTTTTTTTATTTTAAAATCTTGAGAGCAGATACTATACTATGCCAAAAAATCGTAACAAAAAAA
Organism: Dentiscutata erythropus; assembly: GCA_910591965.1. NCBI lineage: Eukaryota > Fungi > Glomeromycota > Glomeromycetes > Diversisporales > Gigasporaceae > Dentiscutata > Dentiscutata erythropus. Next base: position 3,912 of record CAJVPY010005867.1, on the reverse strand, counting down.
CTACTATTGCTAGCTTCTCTCCTACATCTACTTCAATATCTAACTTTAAGCCATCGTTTCCTCCGAAAATAACGATTGAAGAATTAATTTCTAAATCACTTAGCAATGTAGATTCTAAATATAATAGAACTCCCAATCCTTTCATTATTTATCGAAAAGTTTTTAACCGTGAAATATCAAAACTGAATATCGATCTATCTTTAAAAGAGATTTCTTCGAAGGCTAGCGAAAGTTGGCATAAAGAAACAGAGCACGTTAAAAATGCCTATAGAAAGCTTGCAGAAGATGCAAAAATTCGCTTTAAAAATATAGCACCTTTATGTGTCGTTACAGATAATCAATATAATCAGAACAATATGAATAAGGATGATATTAATGGGGGCTTAAAAATTCTTTATTTTGATCCAAATCGGGATGAAAGAGATAATCAGGAAAAAGACGTGGACAAAGAAGATATTAACGATGATTCGGCATCTCTGTCCGATATAAATATTGACACGATGTTAGATGTCGATTCTTTTAATTTTGAACCTACACCAATCATTGACGAACAATCTATGACATTTGCTAGGGATCACAGTCCTTTAATGCTTGAATCATCTCTTTCGTTAACTGCCAAAAATGATAATCATTATAATTTAGATCAATCTTTATGGAACTCTCAAAATAATTTATACTATCATTATATCGTGCAAAAACTTCTTGCACGAATACAATATTTGGAAAGACTTTTATGGTATCATCTCAATGAAAAAAATAGTGTAATAATTCAGAATCAATGAATGCATTGTATGCATAATAATATTACTTTTTGTGGTAAGTTTTAAAGAAAGGTTTTTATTTCTTAATATGTTAATACTAAAAGACGAATGTTAACCAATATCATATCTCATCTATACAAAGAATATATATAGGCGTTCTTAAGTACATAGCTTTTAATTATTCGCTGAAAAAATTTTAGTAATAGAGCTTATTATCGAGTTGCCCATAAAATCTATCTATAAATCAAATTTTTGCTGTAAGATCATAATCAAATATGGTTACGTAACTTTTTTTTGAACGGATAAATTTATTTCTTTTTTGAACCAATTTAGATAAAAACATGTTACCTGTTACGTTACACGAATATGTATTTTATATAACCCATATGACTTTCCTAGTTTGGAGGTTAAAGGATATCCATCGATATCGATATCGTTACTTTTCTGCTGTACCGTTTATGCAAATCATGTACTAATAAAGAGTTATGACGACATGACTTACCCCGCTTTTGACGACATCAAATTTAAGCATATTCTAGTAGGATCTAGATATGCTATTTTAGGTAAATGCATAAAAATGTATGAACGTTTTGACATTGTGTACAAAACTCGTCAAGTCCGCAAGCTACCGTTAACTAGTACAAAAATAGTGAATTTTATCGGCTGCCAAACCAGGAACGGATGAATATATAACCAATGTCCTGATTTAAAACTTTAGGTATTTTTAAAGAATGAAATTTGTTAAAAAAAAAAAAAAAAAAAACTTGCGAAATAGTTGTATTTATCTAGAGTATAAGTAATAATAATACCCTGATCCGTTGGGGATTAGCGGAAACGAAGTTTCCGCTGATTCACATACGGTCAGGGTATTATTAATTAATACCCCGTGATCTTGATATAGTGATCGGGGTATTAAGTAGTAATATACGGTAACAAAGATCCGGGCGGACTCTCAAAGAAAATGTTTTACTCAGACGCATGCAGTCAAGGAATTGGTTAAGAATATTAAACTCAGTAATCATCATAATATTGCATGACAAGAATTCGGCCTAAATTAAGTAAGTTAAGAGTATAATTTAGTCAAATCTGTTTATTCTTGTGTTATGATATGCTGTCACTGTTGACTGTTTTTTAAAGTGTCTTTTCCTAAATCTTTCCTAATCTTCCTTCTAATTAAATTGATGTTAAAGGAATAAAAGCATTTGCATAAGCCCTTTACAAAAATATCCAACTTGGTTATAATCAATTTAGTTGTCCCGAAATTTACTTCCCCGTAAACTCATTTCCCCGATGCCGTAATGCCGACATTATATTTTACAAAGTACATTTTTTCGATAAGATATAATTATATTCGGCATTGCATGATTTCAAAACCCTTTCCTTAACCAAGAAATTTCTTCGACATAAAATTTGACCCGATTTAGCTTAGGGTTGGCCTGAATAAGAGCTAATGTTGGTTAGAATTATATGTCGGCGAAATAATTGCCGAGGAAATGTCTTGTCTAGGAAAGGATTTGTAAAAAACATGCAATATCAAAAGTATGTCTTATCGAAAAAATGTGCCGTAGATGAAATAGCATGGTGATATTACGGTGTCGGGAAATGAGTTTGCGGGGAAATAACTTTCGGGGAAGGGGACCAATTTTTATACCCCCGCAAAAACAAAACCTTTGAACAAAGATATCTCGGCAACCACCTGACCAAATTTTTTTTTATTTTGATTATATAATTTTAGTTGATTCGAATAAAAAAAAAATAACCTAAACGCTATCAAAATAATTCTTTAAACTTTGAGCAAAGATGTCTCGACAACCACCTGACCAAATACGATAAAATTTTTTTATTCGAATCTTCTAAACTCATATAATCAAATAAAATAAAAAATTCATCGAATTTGATCAGGTGGTTTTCGAGATAACTTCGCTCAAAGTTTCAAAAAAATCCAAAACATCTATCAAAATAAAAAGTTGCGCCTAATTTTTTTAAAACTCTGAGCGTAATATCACGTCAATCACCTAATAAACTTTGATGATTCTTTTTTTATTTGAATTCTTTATTATCATAGAATTCAAATAAAAAAAAATTTTTCATCAAATTTGATCAGGTAGATGTCGAGATATTCTCGCTCAAAGAAACTCAAAATGCCTATCAAAATAAAGCTGTGCCAAATTTTTTTAAAAACTTTGATCGAAGATATCTCGACAACCACCTGATCGAATTCGATGAAGGTTCTTTTATTTGAATTCTATGAGAATAAAGAATTCAAATAAAAAAGAATAATCGAATTTAATTAGGTGGCTGTCAAGATATTTTCGCTTAAAGTTTAAAGAAATTTGGCGCTGCTTTTTATTTTGATAGACATTTAATTTTTTTGAAACTTTAAGCAAAGTTATCTTGACAATCACCTGATCAAATTCGATGAATTTTTTATTTTGATTATACGAGTTTAGATGGTCTGGTAGTTGTCGAGACGAGACGTCTTTGCTCAAAGGTTTAAAGAATATTTTGATAGGCATTTTGTAGTTTTTTTTTTTTTTAACTTTGAAAAAAGATATCTCGACAGCCACCTGACCAAATTCGATAAATTTTTTTTATTCGAATCAACTAAAATTATATAATCAAAATAAAAAAAAACTTCATCGAATTTGGTCAGGTGGTTGCCGAGATATCTTTGTTCAAAGGCTTTATTTTTTAAGGGGGGTATGGTTATTCGGATCCTATCATTTTCCTGACAACCACTTTCCCTAAAATGTCAAAACCCTGACAAGTTAGCCCGCATTAGGGTTATTTCTGGTCAATTTTTGTCGGGATTTTGTTTTTAGGTAGGGAAAGTGGTTGTCAGTAAAATGATAGAGACCCATGGTTATTAAATGTGGGGGTATGAAAATTGGTTCCCTTCGGGGGATCGTACTGTAATCCTACATACTGCATAGTAGTAAGTTTTGTAAATTTTTACAGCAACACGATAATTTTAATGCGAACTAACTAATGATATGGGCTGACCACGGCCCATCAGCCGGGCGGGCGGGTCGGCCCGGCGTTATGACCGGTGGGAGAGCTTATAGGGTCTTGGACCAATTTAGCTTCGATCGTGAACAAATAGTGGTTAAGGGTAAATGGTTTAAATCGATAAACTAACACATATAATTAC
>CAJVPY010005866.1:0-11050 GCA_910591965.1 Dentiscutata erythropus | reverse complement strand
ATAAAAAACAATAAAAACAAACTAAAGGCAGTAATAGATTTTGCAGAAGAGAAGAAAATAGACATTTTGGGTTTAGGAGAAACCAATATCAGCAACATAGAAGGTATTTTCGCAACAAAAGATACGAAGATATATAAATGTTTTTGGACAAGCTCTGAAGAGGGCAAGAAAAAAGGATTAGGCCTAGAGTGCTGATCAAGAAATATTGGGAACAACATATTACGCATATATCACGAGACAACCCATATTTTTTAAAACTCAGTCTGGACTTTAAGGGCCTAGTAATAATTATAATCTTTTTGTACATTGCTCCAAATGACAAAACAAGACAAGAAGAAATTCTGCATATGCTCAGAGATACTCTAGAAAAACCCAACAAAAAGTCACAGCACTTTATAATTTTGGGAGATCTTAATATCATTACACCAGACCCAGCAGATAGTGAAGTGAAAAGTACAAGTACTAAGTCCAAGATAAAACAGCAAATTGTAGCACTTCTAAAAGAAAAGAATATATACAATATGCAAGATCTGGCTCGCACTCCAACCTGGTCAAACAAAAAAGCAGAAACTAGAATTGACTACATATGGGTATCAGATAGATAGAAAAGCAGTATAATTTATACCAAAGTTGACAATATGGATTTCTGCACTATGAGTGATCACAAATTGATAAGAGCAAGTATTGCTACAAAACTTGAAATAAAGAAAACAGAGGCAGCCAAGAGAAGGTGAGAAAACAGAAAAAGAATCAACTTAGATTTAAGTAAGGCCTCTAAAGAGGATTGGAGCCAGTATAAAGAGAGTCTCGAAAAGAAGATAAAAGACCGCTAGAACAAGTGCAAACCCAAGAATATAGATGAGGAATAGGGTATAATCGAAGAATATATCAGAATAGCAGCAAACACAAACCTTCCAAAAAGAAAGAAATTACTAGAAATTATGAAGATTAGTAAAGAGAGTGATGAAGTATGAGCACTAAGACTAGCGGTTAAAGCATGCAACAAGGGCTACTATAAAGCAAAGAAAGGATCACTACAAGACATAATCAAAAACAACATATTTAGTGCATTAGAAAAAATTGATTCCCTGATTTGTAATGATATAGAAGATGAAACAGACGTACTAAGCTCAGAGGGTTTGAAAAACTGGGCAAAAATACTGCACAAGGAGTGGTGCAAAAGAGTCAGAAGTATTAAAGAAGCAGAAATTAGAGAAAGTATAGAAGAGAGACACAGTATAATCATCACCAACCAATAGAAAATACTCAATAGCCTTTTAGACTGATCTTACAGGAGTATCAAAATAGACAGGGTAGTTAAGAAGATAGAAAAAGAAGCAGAATTAATCTATGAGCCAGAAGGTGTATTAAAAGAGGTTAAAGAACACTTTGAAAAACAATTTCGTATAAGAAATACAGTACAGATAGAGGCTATGCTGGTAAGGTGGAGAAACCAGTACGCTTCACAAGAAGATATAGATGAGTCTTGGTATAAAGATACCACAAATAAGATTAGTCCAGCTGAATGGGAGCAGGCGCTGGAGCAAGTCAAAACCAAGTCAGCCTCAGGAAAAACAGATATCACATACCCACTAATAAGAAACGTAAGCTCTACTACAAGAAGATTCTTCCTCGAATTTGCATCCAAGTGCATAGAAAAAGATACTATGTCGAAAAAGTAGAAACTAGGTATTCTGTACCTAATACCCAAGACTGAAGACTGGTGTTACAACTTAAACAATGTGCAGCCGATCCTACTGTTATAATCATTTTGGAAAACAGTAGTAAAAGTAATTACAAACAGGCTAGCAAAAATTCTTAGCGAAAAAGAAATACTGAGAGGCAGAAATTTTGCGGGCCTCCCAGGAGAGGGCACAGCAGCACCAGTGCATCTCATTAACTGTTTAGTAGAGGAAGCAAAAGAAAAGAAGAAGGAAATATAGCTCTTATTTCAGAATATGAAGAAGGTATTCAACTCCATAGAGCTAAAAATGCTTACAATCACACTACAAAGAATCAAAATCCCAGAGCTACTAATACGCTTCATCATAAATCTCTTCGATAACCAGAAAATGAAGGTTTTAACAAGCCTAGGAACCACCCAAAGATTTGTAGCAGGAGATGGGATTGATCAAGGAGAAGTAATCTTCTCTCTCGTATAGAGAATATTCTATGACCCCCTGCTGACAGAAATTCAAGAAAACAAAAGGCGTGGTTACAAACTTGAGGTGAACTGGCCAATTGATTTAAGCAGAAATCACACACAGTGGCAAAGCTTAAGAATCCCTGTAATTGCGTACACTAACGACACAACCTTCGTAGCATTTAACAAGAAAGAACTAGAAGAAACAATTAGCATAGCACAAGAGTTTTATAAAATAAATGACATTGAAATCAACAGCAAGAAGTCAGAGTTGCTAATAATAGATGAGAAAAAAATAAAAGAGCCTAGATACATAGAATTTGGCACACCAAAAGCAAAAGTATTCGAAAAGAAGACAAGCAAGCTAACAAGATTTCTCGGTATTTGGCTTTCAAAAAAACATAGTCAGTTGCATATTAGAAGTATTGCAAAGAAAAAAATATAAGCAATCAATATAGCAATCTACAAGAAAAACACCTTATTAGTACAACTCGGCTATATTAACAATAAAGTACTTATCCCAAGATTGGAGTACCATTTACAACACTGTATAATCCCAAGAGAGCAATGCGACAAACTTCAAAGCCCTATCTTAAAGCTAATTAAAAAACAAATCTGGCTTAGCCATTACCATGGCAAATACAATCTTGGCACATAGAAATATAGTTGACCTTAAAACTATCTGGCAGAATCAGATGGCCCATTATATCACAGAGCTAAGAAAACATATAAATAAGAACAATAAAATTGGCAAAGCCATGTGGATCAGAATCCAACAAGCTCAGATAGATTGCAAAAGCACTCAGTGCATAACAAGCCTGGACTCAGCAAGACTAAAGAAGGTTAAGCTCAAACAAAACCTAGCATATAAAATTCTGAGCGAAGCAAAGAACTTAAATATAAGTATAAAATCTAGAAAAAAAGAGGAAAGCCTTAAGCTTACAGAAGATGAAGTAAAAATCATAAATTTTTTGGATGAGAAAATGATAAAAGGCTTCATACAAGAGAAAGAAACAGGTATTATGGTGATGGAGCAGATACTGAACAGTACAGGTCAGAAAATGCTCACTTGGGGCCAGATCAAGAAATGCAAGAGGCAAAAAGCAAGAGGAAAAATTTCATCATGGGTTAAAAAGTTAGAAAAAAAGATAATTAAAAACCCAATAAGTAGAGAAATCAAAGCAGAGTTTAGAACCAAGATAACCAATTGTCTGTTCCCCAAAATAGATTTAATACCAATAAGTAATGATAAAAAGAAAAAAGAATAAGTACTTCTCAAGGCCAAAAACAAGACAGTAATAGAGAAAATTGCAAAGAAAAAGAGAAAGAAAACCATCTTGGTAGAACACTGGGAACACATAGAAGAGCTGCAAGAAATATCAGTCAAACTGGTTAAATGTAGAGGCTGCGAATTTGGTTCAACAAAGCATTCAGGAGATGAAATCTCTTGCATGAGAAGGTTAAAGAAAAACAAGATACAGAGAATTCCCCCAAAGATAGTACAAAAGATATCTACCCAAGACCAGATATGGAAATTAGTCACTCCACTTAGTAGTATCATAGATACATTGCAGCAATTTGAGGAAAGCCTAAACATAACAAGGAGTATACAAAAATTTTCAGTTGAAAATATACCTATTTATCTACTAGAAGAAGAAATCATAAATCAAGCTCTCGAAGACACACAAGCTATAAGCGAGATTAAAGAAGTAGCATCTCAGTTAAGAGGTAGAAAGCGAATCATATTCTATATAGACAGCTCGTTGCTAAACCCAGTAGAAGAACCAGAGAAAAGGAAAATGAGTTTGGATTAGGTTGCTATTTCAGTATATCGATCCAAAACATATAAGAATGTTATAGCCAGATTCCAGGGTGCAATTAAGGACTGGCCATCATCCACAAGAGCTGAGCTAGGTGCAATATAGACAGCCCTCTTAGCAGCTCCATACAAGTCAGCGGTCGAAATATTAACTGATCTGATAGTACAGCGGCAATACAGGCAATTTAAGCAAGTCTGAGCCTAAAAAGGACATATGATGTAGTCAAAAAGAAAAATCAATGCCTCTTGGAGCAAATACAATATACAGTCAAGTTAAAAGAGCTACAAATTAGATTAGAAAAAGTTAAAACACATAGTGGAATAAATGAAAACGATGAAGCAGATATTCTCACAAAAGAAAGTGCCCTATACACTACACCTATCTCCCCAAAATGGCCATGGAGCAAACAAGCAAAATCTGAACTCAAGTGGAAAAGCCTAAGAGTAAACGATACAACAAGAAGCTTTATTACACAACTCACTGCAGTTAGTATCGATGCAGAGTGGAAAAACCTAAAAAGTATAAACAAGTGGGTAGAAACTGAGCAGGACGCAAGCGTAGTTGATTGGAAAGAGGTTTAGAGCAACATAGATCAATTTAAAGGCAGCAACTGTAAAAGCTCCAAGGTAAACAAAAAATGTGTGTTCAAGATCAAATGCCTAAACAATCTCCTTCCAACAATGCAAACTCTATACCAAAGAAGAGCGGATATCTACCCAGATAACAAATACAAGATATGCTAGCGGAAAAAAATTGAAACACAAGATCATTTGGCAGAATGTTCAGAACTACAACGACTATAGAGCATTATCGAAGCGGAGAGAACTATCCTATTTAAAGAAAAGGCCAAGAAAGAAAAAGCAGATCTAAGTTCTCAGACACCAAAGTAATAGAGAACATGATCTTTGGAAGTGACTCACAAGAAAGATTAGCAACACGAAGAGAACTAATGAAAGGCCTAATCATGAAGCAAAGAATAGATAAAATACACTTAATTCTATAGAATTCAACAGTAGTTAGCAAGTTCAGCCAAGTGATTCTTGACCACGTCAGAGACTGTTTCCACAAGCATATTTGGTGCTTTCGCTGTGACCTGGTAGCTGAATGGGAAGAAGAACATGGTATTGCAAAGATAGAGAAGAGGACCAAGAATAAAAAAAAAGAAGGAAGAGGCAACAAACGAGGCAGACAAAGAGAATAGCGATCCACAAAGCTCAGAACATACTAAAAGAAACAAAGGAGCTAAAAACAAGTCGAAGAAGGGTAAATATGAGGTAAAAAAAATGGTTGAAGAGTGGATCGCATAGGGGAATAAACCAGCATGGTTTTCACTAACCAAAGTTCACCCAAATATTAAGTATTACTGACATGGCATACAATGGCCAATTGATAATCGAAGGGGTATCTTTAATCGATACGAAATTCTTAGTAAGTTAGAAATCCTGAGAGAGATAAACAGTTGTTATGGCAGGTCGCATTGGGCTAAAAGCCTGGTAAGTTTTTATTAGAGTAGAGCGATATACTATTTTGATATAGTACTTTGTATAATAGTCATATAGTAGTTTAAAAAATAAATAAAGGCAGGACCGCTTAATATAAAAAAAAAATACTAAAACTGCTAAGCAAAATTATATGAAATTAAATGATACACTTCACTTTATGAAATATAGACTTATTAGCTTGTCTAGAACAAATGTGAATTCTATATTTTAAATATAATGAAATAAAGTCAAATAATTAGAATTATGAATATTATGAAGCATACTATTAATTTTTTTTTTTTTTTTTTTTAATATTAAAAGATAAGGCCTTGCTCATATCTTTATTGAGTAATTTATATAAGTAATTATAAAGAAACAAAACTAAATAAAAACTTAATTTATATATAAATGAATAAATATAAACTACATGCAAAAATAAAAGCTCAGACTAATTTATCTGTGACCTAAACCTACTAGAGTAGTCAAGACTCACCTAGATTTGAATGAAAAATACTATTAATAAAAATTCAAATTATTATTATCATCTAATATTTAAAATATTTAGTTTGTACAGCATACAAATATCTAAAATTAAACTTATATAATTTTGTTTAGTGATGCTTGATTCATTCTTGATATAAGAAAGTTTTGTAAATCTTCATATTAGAGAAAGTAATCTCAAATTTGATCTAAAATATTATATTAATATAACAAATTCTAATATAATTATATCACTATAGAAAATAATTTAAGCTTATCTAAATTTAATATTAAAAATTTATGAATATTAGCTTCACACTTCAGATAATAAGAATATTCTAACTTATTCTAAAATTTCACTATATATTTATCAATTCTTTTTATATTAAAATTGTATATTTTTCTTATATAATACTGTAAACTGCATAATATTTGAGTATTTACAATAGCTAATACCATATCCAAAACATTTGTGAGAGTATTAATCAAATTGTTATAAAGTCAAAAGTTTATACCTCTAAGTTATCACTAGATATAAGTCAAGAAGAATCTGTAAATTAACAGTTTACAATATTTATAGCATAAAAACAATAACTGAAAAGCAACTAATAAACCAAATAAATAATATAGATAAAATTTTAGACAAATGCACCTAATTCTAAAAAAGATTACAATACTTTTAAAGATCTATACAAGGATAGATTTTTAAATATATCATTACAAACTTCCTCAGATAAATCAAACTCATCTAATAAGACATTGTAGAATTGTTTTTATAGTAGTTATAGTGCAAATCCTAAAAGAATACATAGAAGAGTTTGTATATTGTCAATTATTACAAAAGATTTTATATATCAAAAATTAATAGATAAACTAGAAGTAAGAAATTTTATTTAAATCAAATCTGTAAATAATAGCTTGAACTTTTTTCTAAAATAAAAAAATATTAAGATTAATAACAATATATAATTTCAAAATAATAATTTTCAAATTTAAATATTACTTAATATAATTAATATGGCATAAAAATTTTCTCATATTAATAGACCTGGGTGCGTTGCACTAGAAAGATCTACTGTTACTCACTCAAAAATATCTATTGTTAAAGAAAAAGAATTTGAATTATTCTTTACTGATAAAAAAAATATAAACATAAGTTTTTATAAAGTAGATCAAAAAACACAATTACCAGTACTTTATTTAAAAAACCAAAAAGAGGTGCTTTGGAAAAAATTTTCTGCTATTTATTCAGATAGAATGAAACATATATCTTTCATGGCCCGTCTGCAATATAGTCATTTTCAATATCAGGAAAACTTAGAAGAGTTATATATTATATGTAATAACCATAAGTATCAACTCTTTGAAAATTTAATTGAAATAATTATCATATTTATCTAACATGTAGACCCTTCGTGCAATATACCCTGTAATGATTTTGATAGCCAATTTTTTACTTATATCCAGGTACCTAAGTATGATATTATCATGCTTCTGTACTTGGGAAAACATAATAAAACATATTCATATCCATACAATATATCCCTCTACATGTGCACCCAGGTACTAAAACGAACAAGGGAAATACCCCAAGTACTCGTGGCAGATAAATACAGTAATAAGAGCATTTCATATAAATTAATTAGCATTTCAATCTGTAATCTGACAATTCGAATTGATTTGATAATTTGAATTAAATACAGATATCCTAATCTGTTTATTTTAATGGATAGATTCACAATAAATATCAGATTAAGGATAACTGTAAAATTCGAATACTACTGTAATTTACTGACAAGTTCACTTCACCAACAGTTTATTTCACCAACAGCTTATTTCACTGCCAAGTTTTTTTTATAAATTACACAAACCTTAACTCTAATTCTAACTTGATAATAACTAGAATTACTTTGTGAAATAAGCTGTCAGTGAAATAAACTATTGGTGAAATGAGCTGTTGGTGAATTACAGCTGTTTTCATAAATTTTGAAATAGCTAAAAAATTTTCTGATAACTAAATCAATAAGTTACCAAGCTAAAATACTGATATTGGCCAATATCAAAAACTTATTGATTCGGTTATAGGCAATGTTTCAAGTATCTCTGAATTTATAAAAACAGTTGTAATCGAATACTGTAAAGAGAATTCAAATTCAATCTAAAGAATAGAATTGAAACACTACATATTAAATACTTAATCACTATATAGGATTCTCACTATTGAATTCAAATTGAATCTGAATTTGCTAATCCAAATTAAAATTTGAATAAACCAGATATGTTGAATAGGATCTGAATTTAATCTGAATAGCCTTTTGAAAATAGAATCAAAATACTAAAATCAATACAGGTTAGTCAAATATTAAAAAAATTTCTGTTATATAATATTAACAAACCTATATAATTTTGTAGAGTGATTTTATTAATAAAATAGAATTATTGTGCTATCGCTTAAAAAGAAATTATGAAAAAGAATTAATCATAAATAAAGATAATACAATTGATCATGTAGATTGTATTATTATTGTTTGTCATTTGCTTTTGGTAAATATAAATTTTAGCATTTTTCATGATGCTTAGAATGTGACAAATTCTTTAACATATTCGAAAACTAATAAATAAAATAGATATCTCATATCATGCAAAGCTTACAGAATATTAAAAACAATTAATATATCAAAACTATAAAACATATCTAAGTGTACAATTTAATTACATATTATGTGAGCTTGATAACAATAGGGCAGTTATTGTAGTCAATTATAAGATGTGAATTTTATTTAAGAAACAAAAAGCCAGTTCTTTAGGAAGAAAGAATAGATGCTTTATATGACTTTGGTATTTCGAAAAAACAAAAAAAATAGCAGTAATTTGGACATTTGTGTATATGATTATTGGAATATTGATACCAAACAGGATGCATAGTTTACTGCATCATGCTTTGAAGCAGTATTTATGACAATAGATCCTAGGCCATGTTGAATTAAAATTATTTTAGATAATGGAGGACACTATCATAACTCGGAATTAATATCAATTATTAGTTATTAGCATAACTGGTACAATATAGAAGTACATAGGTGGATTTTTTTTGAACCTAGAAAAGCCAAAACCACTATTGATTCTTATTATGCAACTGCAAGTAGATTTAATATACAATAGTTAAAATTTTTTCAAAAAAAAAAAAAAAGGAAAAAAAAACACATTCTAAATATAGTTCAAATTAGCACTTGATATATCATATAAAACTCAAATTATAAATAAAGTAAATGATAGATCAAATGGTAATTTAAACAGTATTCGAAATGTGCTATTTCAATATAACAATTTTACTTTTTCAATAAAATATTTTTGTTTTCTTGTGTTTTACTAATAACAATATCAATTTTAGATTATATATACAATTAAAAAGTATATTAGAATTGGTTGTAATTTTACTGAAGAGACAAATATTGAAAAAGTACTTCAAAATTTGAGTGGAATATCTGTAGCACACATAGAGCCAAATTGTAATCAAAACTATAGAACCAGATTCAGAATTATTAAAGTAATTTCTTTATTAAAATTAAAATAACAAATATTGGTAATTAATAATAATACAGTAAAAACCTGCATATAATAATTATACAGGTTCTTATTGCTTTGAAATTAAAATACCAAAACTATAGTTTTTGTTAATAATAATAAAAATACACTTTACTTAATCAAAATTCTTTTTCAATCTATACTCTAATTTTATATTCTTGATAATTAGCCAGGAACCAGAAACTAATACTAGCAAAAAATCTAGAACTATATTTGGTATTTCCAAATGGTTGAGTGGTTCTGGCCTATAACAGGTAAATTCACAAGATATATTTGTGCCTATTCTCTTTCTTATATAGAAGTGTGAAAAAACTTTCAACCTGCACAGATTTCACTATTTTGTAAAAGACCTCTTCAACATTTTTTATATCATTTATATCAAAGTTAGTATAGATAATACCAACTCCAGAATTACTGATAAATAAAGAATTATTATTAGATAACATACTAATAACTATATATATTATTGTAGTTTATACTAACCATCTATAAATTGAATTGATTTGTCCTTGTATAGTTAATGAATTGGCTGAAATGTCCAATATTACAAGAGGTAATAATTTATATATATATATAATGTATATACGTATATATGACATATGTATATAAGTGTGTAAATATATATACCTTTCTGTTAACTTGATATTTTGTTTCTTAACGATAATGAATAAATGCCTAAAATTTTATAAAGATGTAAGATAATTAGATATATTTTATTATTATATATAATTTTTTCAAACTAATCACTACTTCTATAGTATTAATCAGGAGTTTCTCTTAACTGTAGACTAGACTCTAAAAGAAAATATAAAGTATAGCAATAAAGATGCAAGAAAACACATTACAAAAAAAGTATTACAATATTTGCAGGGGTTTTTTTGGCAGATAACTTAAAAACTAAAGATTGTTACTTCTCTAAAGATATGCATACCGATCTTGAAGATTTGGCTAGAAATGGTAAACTTTTGTTTAAAGAAATTCCAACAGTAAAGACTATTAAAAGGTGAATTTGAAGATATAGTGCAGGCTTCAAAAAAAAAGCATTAGAATAAGCACTTACAGAAGCCAATAATGATTATACTTTAGTATATAAGCACCAAAAAGTTGGTAATTAAAGTATAATTATATATGAAATTGATACATATTACTATTATGAAATCTTTCTTTCTTTTATATAAAATATTTTAAACTATTAAACAATAATAGATTTTTAAATACAGGCAGCATGGTAGAGATTCAGGTTGTGTATAGCAAGTATAGTTTGTGTAATTAATTATAGCCAATAGTTATTTTTTATCATAAATATTTATACTTGTATTTTTTTTATTATAAGATTTGTACTATAGTAAATCTATCTATTATATACGGATCTGCAATTAAAAATTTTACTAATTAAATTTGTTTATTAAAACTTAGGGTATAGACATTTATTAGGTGATTTCCACCTCTTAAGAGGGTACCCCTCCCCACCTGATACTAAACTAGCCAATCAAATTCAAGCAAATAATATATATATAGTTTAATTTTTATAATTATTTTTT
>CAJVPY010005865.1:0-11053 GCA_910591965.1 Dentiscutata erythropus | reverse complement strand
TAAAAAAATAAAGTATTTGTATTAAATATAGGTGTATAAACTAAAAAAAAAAAAAAAATTCAAAAAAAAATTTTTGGAGAGCAAAATTGATGATCATCGATCTCAAATTTGATTGGTCAATCATTTAGGGTCGTATAGCGACGGGTTGCTAATGTATTTTTGCCAATATATTATAGAGCTAATATAAGGACTGATAGGGCCCGATCTTAGTTCTTCTGAGGTTTTTGGGGGTCCTGAACATCATTTTTACTTAGAGGACCCGATCCCATTTACTTTGTACATTTTTGAGATATAGCAACACTGGTGATGATCACTAGTGGTGATAAATAGCAAACTCCTTTAAATAAAATAAAATAATAAAGTTATTATAAAATATTAATATTGTTTATTTAAATAAATTACATTTAGTATAATAAATTTAGTATTTTGTAATTAATTTGATGACTAAATCATAAATTATTACAATTCAAATATATTTATATATTATGCATTTTTTATTAAATTATTTTAAAATATTTCAAAATAATTCTATTATATTTGATCAATACTAAGTAAAACTGATATAGTTAATTTATCTGTTTTCCTATAATTAATATAAAAATTTTATTTTTCCTGTCACTACTTTTATTAGTTTATTTCACATAGTTGCAATTTATTTTGAATTATTGTGATTTAATTTATATAATATTGCATAATTTATTATATATGTATTTGTAATATTTTATAATTAATAATTGCAAAAGATCAATAGCAAATAATACAACTCTTTCCAACGATCACTTGGTTCAAATTTTTCTGAAAAAACTCCTCAACAAAAACAGTAAAAACTGACCTCCCAGCCTATAAGTCAAAAAAGAAAGAACCATAATATAACACCTGTTGTTTAGAGATAGTTCTCATACACTACCTGCTGACAGTTTCAGAGTTTATCATTTACTGCAAGCCCGGCACTTATCGTTTAGAGGTAGTTCTTATATGCTACCTGCTGACAAGTTCAGAGTTTATTACTTACTGCCAAAATTCAAGTAGTGCACTGCCTGGGTGAAAGGCTATCTTTGTTGTTTTTAGTAACTTACTCTTTTTTAAGTGGTACCAAGAGGTTTCTCTTTTCTTTTCATTTTCTGCTTTTCTTACCAAAATTTTCGACAAAAAGTGGGCTTTTTAGCTTATTCTCTTCAAAAGATTGACATTGTTTACACCTACCAAATTGGGACAAACTCAGTAGAAGGCAACCACATGTTTTGTTGTTTTACAAATATAGTGCTACAGTATGGGGAAGAGATCACTACTCTGTTTAGGAGATACCCAAGTCGAGTCAGTGCTCGGAATGAGTCCCAAAACTAAACCAAAAGTTTACAATTGAGATATAGTAATTGGTTGCAATTATTATATATTTTTTACCCTTATGTCTGGCACAGGCTATAATAGTGTCATAGCTACCTTTCTTTTTATTCACTTTTTTCATCTTTGTTCATTTATGTTAGACTATTTTAGAATTTGTTAAAAAGTTTTTTTTTCTACCATGAGGTGTTTTTTTTTCTAAAATGTTTATATCTTTCATAAACATGGCTTTATTTTTTTCATTTTTATATATGAGTAAGAGTTTAATTATGTTGTCAGGCTTAGGTAGAAGAAGTCTAAAAGAAAGGAGAAATAGTCATGACGGGTGGCAGGATACACTATTAAGAGTCAGATCATATCCAATTGCAGGAGAGGTCCAAAAGAAAGAAAATCTTGCTATAGCAGGTCAAACAAAGATACCATTTGATAACCGGGTTAGTTTTAACTTGTAATTTAGATAAACAATAGGATTAATACTATGGCGCTTGTCATTTAGAGATAGTTCTCATACGCTATTTGCTGACAAGTTAAGAGTTTATTACTTACCTTTCTAAATGCAACTTAGTGTAAAATTTTATGAATCTAGACGAGTCATACAAAGCCTAATAAAGTTAAAGCATGACTGCCGAATTAAAAAAAATAATAATAATTGCAAAAGATTACATATTGTTGCGTAATTCTTTCGCAAGATTATAACTTATATAAAATTATGTTTATATATTTTGCAGATAGTAGCTAATTTTATTTCTATTTTATTTTTTTAATTAATTTTATTAGTATACTTATATTAGAATATTTTTAATTTTAGTATTTAGGCCATATTTTAAAATTTCATTTGTGTTATTACACGGTAAATTCGATAAACTTGTTTTTATTTGAAACTATGGATCAGTAAAATTTAAATAAAAAAATTTATCGAATTTAGTTGTAGTTATAGAGGCCTTCAATCTAAGTTAAGAAAAATTTTGTCATAGCTAATTTTTTTGATATCAAATTCAATAAATTTTTTTTTATTTAAGTTCTACAGATCTGTAAAATTCAAAAAAAAAAACTTCATCAAATTGTGTTGTATGGTTGTAGAAACACCTTAGATCAAAATCATGTTTAATTTTTTATAGCTAATATTTTAATAGACTTTTAAAATTTTTATAACTTTGATCAAAAGTATCACAACAATCATCTAAGCTCAATAAATTTTTTTATTTAAACTCTACAAATTTGTAGAATTTAAATAAATTAGATGGACATTGAGATACTTTACCTTTAACTAATTTTTTTATAGCTAATATTTGATAGATGTTTAAAATTTTTTAACTTTGATTGAAGGAATCGATTCATAATATGTATTTCATTTTTTTTGATTACTTATATTACCACATCTATGTAGATTACTTTTTTAAAAACTTTGAAGATATCTCAGTAACAATCTAACCAAATTTGATGAATTTTTTTATTAAATTTTATAGATCTGTGGAATTAAATAAATTAAAAATAATTTAGCAAATTTGGTTGAATGATTGCCAAGTTTGTTGTTTGACGCTTTTGTAAAATCTTATAAGTACATACTAATTAAAAAATTAGATTCTTTATATATTTAGATAATTAAAACTGGAGATATTGAAGAGCTACTGCAAACTATAATCATAGTACACAAATTTGTCTATAGAAGAATTTTATGTTGTAATTCATCAAGCTTATTAGAATATGGAAGCAAAAGGTAATATTTTTATTTAAAATAAACCAAATTTTTATCAACAAGCAAGAATTGATTGACATGCACTTCTTTGTAAGGCTATTTTAAAAAAAACTCTAATTATAATTTATCTCAAGTTGGATGTGAATTTGGGATCATAGATAAATAGTATCTGGTAAATGAATTAGAACTATTAGGCACTAACAAATATCTAGTACTTAATATTATTCCACTTAGCACTTTATCTTATGTAATATTTCAGTATAGCAAATTTTAATAAAATTATTAAACATAACTAAAACTTAATAATTCAAAAACAAACAGAAGCAACAAGTGCAGTTGTAATAGAGCAAACTGCAAAACAAAGAGCTGTTCATGTCATAAAAACTTTATACTCTGTGTGGATATGTGTAGATGTGTATATATCACTAATATGAATAATCTATTTAAAATTATTAGGTATAATTTTTTTTAATAATTGTGCATTGTCATTGTATCAAATTTACAAAACATATAACACTAGAATAAATATTAAAAATGTAAATTTCTGCTTAATATTATTTTTTATAATTTTTATCTATAATTTTATTTCATTATTTTTTTCTTATAATTTTTTTTTTTGTATATAATAATTGGTATAATAATACCAATTATGACATAAATTACATTAAATTATGATTTGTAATGAATTATTTTAGTTCAAACTAACAAATTTCAAAGCCACACTATTATTCTTATAAAAATATTATTATTATAAATAAATGCACTCGAAAATATTACAAATCAAATCTTCAATTATTTGAAGATAGAAGATCAATGTTTTGATTAGAAGCAATAACTAAGATTTGAACTTACTATCCAAATATTAAAGAATTATCATAATGTGACTTAAAATACTAAGTAGATTAAATATTAATACTAGCTAGTTAAAATTTACTAAATAGCAATATATAGCTCACAAACATGGCAGCTTGAATGCTGTATTTAATGATAGAATAATTGAAATAATAAATTATTATATATTTGCACTTTATATAATATAGTCATATAAAACTTATTATATATATAAATTTCTAGTATAGCCACTATTGATCATGAGTATTACATTTTTATTACATGTTAATTTAAACATACATATATCATCTATACTTATATTATATTGCACTATGCAAATTAAAGAGAAACATTAATAGTATAATTTATAATCAATAACAGCTATATTATAATATATAAAAATAAAGTTATAGCATATAAAAGTTGAGCTATGGCTCATAAAACAGGCATGATATGATACAATTATATTGATTTGTTATAACAGTATAGCAAATACACATTTTATGATATACTGTAATTTAACTACCTAGAGTGCCTCAAGCAAAAAATTTGATCATTTCTGAGTAGTTGGTAGTGTCTTATGAATAAATAATTGTATATTAGGAACCAAATCTCACATTAAGTAAGTAATACAAATAAAAAAAAAAATCTAATAATTTTGAGGTAGAATGTTTTTATGAACAAGCACATACTAATTATTATATTTCTGCATTTGTACAATGTAAAATATTTAAAATATATATTTGTAGTATATTATATTTCTATTAAAAAATTAAAATTATTAATATTTATAATCTGAGTTTGAAATTAAAGATTAACATAACAACAGATAAGATGCATGTTCATGCACCAAATAAATTATGAAATAATGTTTTAGTGAGTAATAGAAATTTGTGAGAAATAAAGTAAAATTATTAGTAGTAAATGTAAGATAAACAAAATGTAATAAAATAATTAGCTTCTGTGGTATTTAAAATACTTAGTAGGGTCAAAGAACAATAATTAAATAAAAATAAATTGTTAGTATTAGTAAGAGGCAATAAAGTAAGATAAAAGAAAAATATTAAAGTAGTTGTAATACTTATCTATGTCTTGAGTATAGTTGATATCAAAGTTACAAATTGCAAATTAAACCTTATATAGAATAGATAGAAGTATATAAAGAAAAGACAAAAAAAGAAAGTAAAAAAAAAAGTGTCTAAATTAATATAAAGATATTAATTGAAAGTAGCTCTGCATTTGTTATGTCTTATATCAATCTATTTCATATATACAGATACAAGTTATTCTCATTATTATAAACTCTTAATATAAGTATAGTGAAGAGCAGTTTATAGTAAATTTACTCAAAATTTAACTAATAAACTTCTGATATAGTAAAAAAATTCTACAGCTAATCACTTCACTATAATGAGAGTAACTTATATAGGTTGTATTACAAAAGCAAATAAATAAACCCATACCATGGCTAGAGTCATATAGCCAGGTGAATATATTTATAAATTTATTTCAAACTCTAAGTAAAAATCAAATATATAATAAACCATAATCTGATTAAATTAATTTTAAAGTATATATTACAGTTTATGCAATATTAGTTATTGATTTGTATATATAATGATAATATACTTTTGGAAGAAACTATAAATGTATTGTCTAGACTTTTATTATCATAATGTTTACAGATTTTTAAAAACTCTGCTCTGTAGTAAATCTTTATATCACTTTTAAGCTTCTGCATTAGTTGTAATAATTTCTACTATCTTGATATATTGACTAGGAATTATTAAAATATCCAGATAAATTATCATATAAGATATTTTATTCTTTATCAATTATTGCTCTTTTTGATTTAGTTGGATTGAGAAATTTTTTAGATCTTTGTGTCCTATAAATTCATAAATTAGAGAGTTTTATATATACATATTTTCTTCATATAATAATTATTTGTAATTGTTAACTGCCTATTATATTATAATAATAAATAGCAACAATTGCAAATAATTAATATATACAGTCATATATATATATGAATCATAGATTCTTGAAACTTATAGACAAAAAAAATCTTCAAAATTTATCGATCTAACTAAATTGAAAAGAGTGATAATTGAATTATAAAAAAAATAAAATTGAATAAAAAAATCAATTGAAAGCCGATTATTTGCCAAAATTTATTTTAACTTTTCACCCCTAATTCTGAGACAATTAAAAATTTAACCAAACTAATAATTACTCGATAATAATAAGATTGATTCAGTATAATCAGTATATAATGATTTTTTTATTTTTTATTTTGTTTATTTATTTTTTTTTAATACAAAGTATTATAAAAGAATAGATTCTTATAGATTGTCTTAACTTAGATAATAAAAAGTATAAAAAATTGATTATAATATTTATTTACTATATTTGAGGACTAAAACATATACAGTAGTACAGTCTCGGATATTATCAAATTTAGATGATGCAGATCATATCTTTTTTAGTACAATTAGAAAATTCTAACATTTCTATTTAAGTTTATTTTGATCTATGATAATCTTTAGAGCCAAATTTATGCCCAATCATCTTTTATCTTTGTATTTGATAAACAACTGCCTTTTAAGCTTCTGGGATCATGCAGGATTCCTGGACTATATAGTCATAGAACAATCTATATTAAAATTAATTCGAAGATTTATTATTAAATGAATTTTTTTTTTAAAAAGATAAAAATATATGTTTTTTATTCTAAAATAGTCTTTTATTAGTAATAGGCTAATTTTCTTATTTGGTAATATCCGAGACTGTAGTAATAGCGGTTATTTAATGTACTACAGCTAGATAATTAAAGTTTTTTTTTCTGATTTACAAGTTGCAGTATAATATAATAAAAATAATATTTATTGAATAGCTGGTATCTAATATAATCTTCAATATTGACTAATATAAAGTTTATGATCGTAAATAGTTATATATAAAAAAAAAAATAATTTATTTTTAATTTATTTTTATTTATTTAATTTTTTTTGTTATCAATTTGTAATTATATACTAACTAAATAAATAAATAGATTAAAACCGACAATATATAGAATAAAATTAATAGAATTTCCATTAAAATAATTATAAAAAAAGTTATTAATGATAGCTAACTCAGAGTTAACCTGATTTAGATTTTTTCATATTTATAAATTGTGACTTTAAAATTAGTTTTTCTTACATAAATATAATAATATTTTCAAAGGTTTTTGCAACTACTACTACAATGAATCCAAAACTTAGTGAGTATATGTCCATTATAGTGATAGAGTACAAGTACAATAATGCAATAATCTAATGTTAAATTTCAGTAGAACTAACAAACGTAGTTATAAAAATACCTAACAATTAGGGTTTAAAATTGGCATACACAAGATGCATATGTGCATGTGGTTTTTTTGTAATTTTTTAAATTTTAAAAAATCTCCTAAGTGTGTATGTAATGCTTTTTTAAAAAAGGTGCACAAAATACATTTTTGACGAAAATTTTTTTTGAATTTTAAACACTGCTAACAATATCATAATATGGCTAAAAAAACAAAGTGAGTATTTTTCTATCATAATGTTGTTGTATTTGTTGTTGTAGAACAGTAATCCAATACTATATTTTGGTAGATTATTGAAAAAATCCTGTCGATATATAGGATATTATGTTAATACAAAACACACTATAGCAAGCAAGCAAGAGTCTTGTAACTTTTTAAACAAGAAGTTACAGACTCTTATTAATTTATGTAATAAAAGATCTGTATTTTATCAACAAGCATTATAGTTTTAATGAAGCCTAAAAGTTTGTATTTTCATTTTAAAGAAATGTGATAAAGTTTTAATTAATGATGTATAATTATTAAAACATATTTTTTACAATAGCAAAGAAATTATGCTTTTTAATTTGTTAATAATTACAGTAAGTCTATGTCTACATAATATATATTTTTTCTTTTGATAAATATCTTTTTTGATCTTATCTAAGTCAATCCACATAATAATAGTCATCCAAAAAAAATTTTTTTATTTTGATTTAGTATTATAGAAAATTAACTAATAGAGTTATTTTTAGAGAGCACAGACAGGCAAACTATTGCTAAAGAGCCTTAAAGGCCCAAAAAGAATAACTCTCACAGAGTTGTACAAATAATTACATGATGCTAATACACGAATTGCCCAATTAAATTTGAAGGTTTGTTTATATTTTTTACATGCTTTGTTGTTTTTGTTTTTTAAAAATAGCATTTCGTATTTTTAAAAAATTTGACTTATTTTTTAAAAATCTAATTATTTAAATAACATGGTTGATTTTCTCAAAAAAAAAATTATAAACTTAAATATCTATAACAAAACTAAACTTTTAAAACCAGGTTATTCTTAAATAAATATAAACACATTTGAAATCTGTAACAGGTTATACCAATCACTAAATTAAAAAATATTAAGCACAGATTTTAATTTACTTTATATTTGATATTTAGATATACTTATATAAAGTAAATTAAAATTTGTGCTTAATGTTCTTTGATTCAGTGATTGGTATAACCTGTTACAGATTTCAAATATGCTAAATGTAGACATTTTTGTTTTTTACTAATGTTATTATTTATTATATAGTTGAATTACTAAACAAACCAATAGAATACAAATTTAAAATCAACTAATATGATTAGAAAATTAAAAAACTTACCAATGAAAATAAATCTTATAATAACAGTAAGCCTTGTCTTAATAATAATATTTACATGTTATTGTATAAATAATTTGTTAATTAACTTAATTATTCATAGCTATACTTGAACTTCAATTTGAAATTAAGATGCTGGAAAGTAAGGTAAAAACCCTTATACAAAAAATTTCTTCTTTTAAAAACACTAGCAAATATAATAAAGAAGTAAACCGGGTATGTTTTAACTTAGATTCTTATAATCTTGATAACTTTCTATTTTAAATATTAAGTCATTATGTTTTAGTATAGCGAAAGTTTGTTTTAATTGGCTATTATTAGGATAAATATGATTGGAAACGTTCTTTTTTTTATATAGTCAATTGTAATTTTTAAAGTACTTTTAATAGTAAAATTGTTGTGTCATGTAATACAAAAACGTAACAACCAACTTGAGTTGTTGGTAGTTTACCTTTAAACTTATTGTTTTTAACCTGAGATGCAATAAGATACAATAGTTCCAAAAACTAGATAAGAGGTTAATATTTTGAAAGGTCAGAAGGTGGCCCGGTAGTTTAAATGATTGGTGAGTTGAAATTAAAAGATTCACTTCAACTAGTTTGTTTGTATTTTTTACAAGTAAAAGTTTTTTTTTTTTTTTTGAAACAATTCGGCAATTTTGCCTCTACTTTATTAGGTATAGAATATTATACTGAGAAATATTACATATTTTCAAAAAATGAGTCTCTAAAGTCAAGTCTTTACAGTACCTAAATTACAAGTATTAGCTCACCTGGCTCTTTGTTACCAAAGTCCAAATTACTCATGTGCGATCTGCTATAAGTAGAATTCTCCTCCATAATATTTACTTCTGCACTTGAAGAAAATAAAACTTTACTAGAAGGTTTCTGCTGGCCCATCAAGACTACCTATTCCTTCTTTAAAACCTTTTCTATCTAGATCCAGGCAGAATAGTTAATCTTTTACTTTTCTATAAGAAACAAAAAATATACTACATTTATGAAAGAAAAACTATATCTAGGAAAAGAAAGAGAAAAACAGAAAAAAAGAAAAAATAAAAAATAAAAATATAACCAAAAAAAGATAAATCCTAAACAGAATTCTAACATAAAAGGAAGAAGATGAAAAAAGCAGAAAAAAAGAATAAAATAGCCCTGATGGATGCACCCAAAGAAAGAAAAAGAAAATACACTATTATAACCCATGTCAGATAGGTATAAAAATTATATAACAAATGCAACATTTGTATATCTCTATTGTAAAGCTTCGCCTTAATGTTCGATTTTTCTTTCTGACCTTCCATCTGGCTCCGAATAACTACGTTGTGTCTATCCTAATTCATATCTCAAGCTAGGTGCTGTTACCATTTGTAGACCTATATCTCAAGTCACCTGCTGCCGTTATTAGGAGTTCTATGCAAGAGGCCTGATCCTAACGCGCCATATTTGTAAAACACATGATTGCAATTCATTAGGTTGTCTAAATTTAGAAAGTAAACAATGTTGATCTTTTGGAGGAGGTAAGCCAAATCTCCACTTTTTGTCAAAAAATTTGGAAGAAAGGTGGGAAGCAAAAAAAAGATAGTAGGCACTACTTGGCCAGAAAAAAGGAGTGCGGCTTAAAAGAGGCCTGTTCTTTACTATTCCCCAGTTGTTTTGCAACCGATAGCTTCGTCAATGGAAGGCTTGAACTTCTATCACCTCCACCTATCCACCAAAATTTTGTATATGAGAGCACCATCTTCTGCAGTTATCTTGTATACAGACGCTTTTGGCTTGCATGTCGAATATATAAAGCAGTCTCCAAGCTAAGAGAAAGGTTGACCTTTATAAAAACTGCCCTGTTGAATTCACCTCACTACAGGTTACTACTCTCCAGTATCGAAAATAAGCTTTTCTTTTTGTCGAAAAATTTAGGCCAAGTAATCATCAGAAAGAGTTTAAAATGATTCACAAGTAAAAGTATTATGTTGAACTATTATTCTAAACTATATTTTAATATTTTTTAGATTATAATTTATTTAAATACAAGTATACTTTGTAAATATAATGTTTATAATACAATAAGTAGTAGAGTTAGGAATAGTCGTGTACACATTATTAAGTAGATATTTATATATATTTATTGTGAAAAAATAATATCTTGTAAAATCCAAATTAAAGTTGTTAATACAAAATTGAATTAATATATTGTAAATTTATAATACATCTTTAGAGTGTATTGACTAATTTTTTAAAAGTTCGCGAGTTATAAAATTTTGTCTGGGGATTATATTCAGAATATGATTGATATTTTTTCTGGGGTATATTAACAACTAATCAAAATGAATTTCTGCTATGCTTTATGTTTTATTATAAAGATGATTGAAACCAAGGATAAGGTAATATAGATACTTTACTGAAACTTTGATTTTTTAAAAATATTGTTACAATAAAGTTAACATAAATATAATTAATATATTATTAATATATTATCAATATATTGTAA